>VIAB01023736.1:6939-27864 GCA_009801035.1 Oophaga pumilio | reverse complement strand
TCACGGGAGGGAATGAAGGAGCTCACCCTCCCCAGCAATGAAGTAGAGCATAGCTGTCGGACTCTAAAGCTGCGGCTGTAGCAGAGTCAATCGCTCCCTGCCCAGAGCGCGCGACTGACATCCACGCCATCACCTGAGCCAGTGGCTGAAATCTGGCCGGAGGCTGATCCTGGAAGAGCTGTACCTGGAGTAGAGGAGGATCCCGACATCGGAGCTGCCACCACAGCGGAGGCACCCGGCTCCACGGAGGAGCCCACAGAGGAACATCTTCTCACGCCGCCTGCACAAGATCCGTGCCTGCCATCAGCATCGCCGGAGGAAGACAGATCCTGCGGCCTAGAGGACCGGAGTGAACCGGCTCTGCAGGTAACCAGCGATGATGATACCCTGCTGGAACCCCTGACACCCCCACAAGCCCAGTGCACACCAGCCACACAGACGCCGATGGTGGAGTCGATGATCCTGGTGCTGGGCACTGGGCCCGTGAATAGGAACGGTCCTGTGCTGGCACCGCCACCAGGTGTCACCCCAAGCAAAGATGAAAAACAGTAGGACCCAGACAGGGGTTTACTGCACCTGAAAATGTACAAAGTTTGAAGAAGTTAAAGAAGAATTTGCACTTTATTATTGATAAATGTCTAAATGTTTTGAATAATGTTTACATATTTAAAGTAGAATACCCGGCTGGGTAAAGAGTTGAATTGAAATGTCCTGAAATGTGTAATATGCAAAGACTGCGTTGTGCCAGCCCAAAAACTTTTATTGTAAATAGTTTGCACTTCAGTGCTACATCTTGGTTTTACACAAAACCATAACTACCTCTGAAAGAAAACCCGTGTGGTGTGGCCTTGAGTGAGGTCTGCTGCTCAGAAGTCCTGCAGCCCACCCAGGACCCACGTGGGAGGTTTGGTGCGGGTCCTCCACAAGAATCTTGTATATATTGCCTTTATGCTGAAAAGTATTTTTGATATTTTTCTACTTGCCATGTACACATTGTAACGTTAAAGTGTCCTTACCTCCCGCAAGGGATGAGTTTAAAATGTTGATGTTATATATAAAAATGTTTTTCTCTTTTCTATTACAGCCCGGGAGTGCTGTGTTTAACCAAGGGGGGATGTGTGGCCCTGCTGCGCCGGTACACATGTTCCAGGAGAGTGCACAAGAAGGTAACCGTGAAGCTTGATATTCATTCACGTCACACACATTTCACAACATCACCACTAGAGGGAGATAGTGATATAAAAGTTAGTGACATGTAGCAGTCAGGCATTCAAGCCTTGGAAGGCTCAGGAGTGAGTCATCCACGTTCAGCTCAGAACGTTTCCTGTCTTCGGACAGAGAGGTTAGTTGATCAGATCTGTTGGAGGGAGAGGAGCTCAGATCAGTCAGTCAAGTTTCCTGTCAGAGCAGGAGCTCAGACATTGCTTTCAAGCTCCCTGTCTTAGGACAAAGCTGTTCAGTTCAAACAAGTGGAGTCTAGTACGGATGACTAGAGATCATTCCCAGCCTAGTCAGAAGCTGAAGAGCAAAGAACCAGTATTCTCAGGGCAAGCTGCCTGTGTTCCTTAAGGACGTGGAAGGTGACCCTCAGAGCGTGCATTGAAACCAGTTTGACAGAGTCCTGGTAGCCACTCGAAGTGGGGTATAAGGAAGGAAGAAAGGAAGGAAGGAATCACAGCAGTAGTAACAACGAGTGAACTGAGAACTGGTCAGTGAGCGCTGGAGGAAAAGCTGATTTCAACATCCACTGCTATTGTGCTTATGTTAAGGGCAAGAGCAGGGCGAAAGGCAAGTGGAAAGAAAGGAGACAAGTGCATCAGGTACCGGATTACCTGCACTAATATTGACCGGACGCCGGGTCCGAGGCATTGCTAGTACTTCACGTCTAGTAACAAAAACATGGGAATCCTTCCTGGACTTCATGTCACAGAAGGTAGCCCTAAGCGCTGATACGTAAACGGAGTCAGGGGGAACAAGGACTTTTAGCAGGGCCCTGCATAGAGGGACTTCGTTCTTTACCACAGAAAAGGCTCTACCACAATGTCGGCCGGGCGTAGTTGCTATGGACAGAGTTAACTTGACTTCATGCAAGTTAGTACTCACACATTACAAGGAGAAAGGAGGCCTTAAACCTGCTCAGCGGTTCATCTGAATGTGCATTCTCCACCCCGACCAGCTTCCCGGGTCCTGCCTACAACATCTACAAGTAAAGGTATGGAAAGAGATTGCATTGTGTGAGACTGCTTTATTGCCTGCACCCTGCACCACCATAGACTTCCAGGGACCAGTCTCGCCTGTGGGAGACTTACCATCCAGCTGCCCCATAACATCCCCTCGGAAGATCCATATAGCAGCGCTGGTCAAATTGATCAGACACCACAGGTGGCGTCACGAACCATCTACAATCCCCTGTAAATATCCCCCATTGCATGACCGCCCAGGGCCACGGACCGAGTCCTGCTGCCAGTGACATTCCCCATAGATTTCCATGGGCTCGGTGCCGAGTACCCCATAGCCCTGGTACCATGTGCGCGTCATATGGATCCGACACACTGTGAGTAAAAACCCTGAACTGCACTTGGACTGTCTCCTAGAGTTATTCCAGCGTCACACACTCCCCTCTGCTACATCGCAAGCACCATTCCTGCACTACCACATCTACCTGCCCTGGAAGGACACAGCCTCACCTGTAGGAGGCTTATCATCTAACTGCACAACACCATCCCTTCCAGAGGACCTGCACAGCAGCGCTGGTCACCGTGACCAGGTACTACAGGTGGCGTCACGAATAATCATGCGAACACTAATCCCCTGTAAATATTTCCCTTTTTGGTGAGCACCCAGGGCCACGGACCGAGTCGTGGCTGCCGTGACATCCCCATACAAGGCGACGGGCTCGGTTCCGAGTACCCCAACAGTCCCAGGGCGGCTCATATATCACACAGATGAGAGGAACGCTGAGGAGACAGCCTGAGGGCAGCTTGGAACACAAAAAAAACAGCCAGTGAGCAGAAAGGAATGCTGAGAAGATGGCCTGAGCGCAAAAAGGTGCACTGAGGAGATGGCCTGAGAGCAGAGAGTGCTGAGGAGATGGCCTGAGAGCAGACAGGAGTGCTGAGGAGATGGCCTGAGGTCAGAGAGTGCTGAGGATATGGCCTGAATACAGACAGGAGCACTGAGGAGATGGCCTGAGGGCAGAGGGAAGTGCTGAGGAGATGGCCTGAGAGTAGAGAAGAGAGCTGAGGATATGATCTGAGAGCAAACAGGAGCACTGAGGAGATGGTCTGAGAGTAGACAGGAGAGATTAAGAGATGGCCTGAGGGCAGAAGAGAGAGTTGAGGAAATGGCCTGAGGGCACAGAGGAGTGCTGATATGGCCTGAGACCAGACAGGAGCACTGAGAGATGGCTTGAGGACAGAGAGTGCTGAGGAGATGGCCTGAGAGCAGAGGGAAGTGTTGAGGAGATGGCCTGAAAGCAGAAAAGAGCGGTAAGGAGGTGGCCTGAGGGCAAAGGAAAGTGCTGAGGAAATGCCCTGAGTACAGACTAGTGCTGAGGACATGGCCTGAGAGCAGACAGGAGAGCTGAGGATATGGCCTTTGGGTAGAGGTTAGTGCTGAGGAGATGGCCTGAGGGCAGAGAGGAGTGCTAAGAAGATGGCCTGAGAGCAGACAGGAGCACTGAGAAAATGGCCTGAGAGCAGAGGGGAGTGCTGAGGAGATGGACTGTTGGTTAGAGGGGTGCACTGAGGAGACTGCCTGATTGCAGAGATGAGCACAGAAGAGACAGCCTGAGGGCAGAGAAGAGCACTGAGGAGATGGCCTGAGAGCAGACAGGAGTGCTGAAGATATAGCCTGAGAGCAGAGGGGAGTGATGAGGAGGTGGACTGTTGGTAGAGAGGTGCACTGAGGAGACTGCCTGATGGCAGAGAGGAGCGCAGAATAGACAGCCTGAGGCCAGAGAGGAGCACTGAGGAGATGGCCTGAGAGCAGACAGGAGTGCTGAGGATATGGCCTGAGAGCAGAGAAGACCACTGAGTAGATATCCTGACTATAGACGGAGCAAGAACTTAGGTTTGAAATGTGATGGACACCTGGACAAAAGGTCAACGAAGCTCATTATAATTAATGGGGTCGGTCAGGCTCTGCTGAACATTCAAAGACAAACCCTTTCATAGCTCTTTTCCATTGTTCTGCTCATATAATGGACATGACAACAAAAGATTTAGCAGTAGTGTAAACACAGCCTTCAAGGGTTTGTCCATCACTTTCTAAACTTAACTTAATCTGGCAAGGTTAGAATGAAATGGTTAAAGGGTGAGTCCATTTTCACTGTTTTCGCATATTTTTTCCCTCTTTCTCTTCTTTAAAAGTTGGGACTGGAGGTTTGCAAGTAGATTGTGGTGTCTTGTTATGGATTTTGCTTTGAAGACCTTTGTGTTTCATTTTAATGAGGTCCAATAAGTAACAGGTTTTCGTGAGTTGTGTTTATTAATCATGCAATTATTAACAATTCTGACTTGGGATCGGTCCCTAGTGGTTCATACATGAATGAAAATGAACTTCACTATTCAGACGGGATGATAAGGGTCGGAGGAGGGGGTAATGACAAAGACTCTACAGCACATTCTCCATGCCTTGCGTACATAATAACATTCTCACATAATTCAGCTTCACCCCAATCTTCTGCATGTCGGTGGCTTCCATAATGGGGGGATCATTTATACCTACCGATTGTTGTCATAATTATGTTTCCATGGAGACATTTGGATAATGAGATACTTTGTACAATATGAGGTTCCATCGATCGATCGACATTTTATCCATTTCCTCTCATGTAACAACAGTCTGAAGCTGGTTGATTTATTACAAGGCTGTGGAGCGCCTGGCGTGCCGCTGCTTGTGTTACTCAGCAGCGAGGGCCTGTCACACGCCAGTGAGAAATACTGCAATTTATATTTTATGTGCATCCTCTTGAATTTTCACAGAAATGCAGACTGCAGAAGGTTCAGTGCCTGACATGTAACACTCCTGACAGCGCTGACTGCAGAGTGGATGGGATTCTGGACGAAGATTGCTCCTGTGTGCCTAAAGACTCATTTCTACTAAATTAGCACTAAGAATTATATAGCTGGTGGAAAAAAAAGAGTTCACCATAGCAAGAGTAAAAGGAATGAGCTCTTCCATCTAAGTCCCCCTTTTATGACCCGTGAATCAATTCCCTAATTTGGTATAACGCTGTTCCTTTGAAGAAAAGTATTCTGTACAGATTCTTACTACCCCATAATTAGATTTGATGGAACCAGCTAGGGATGTAACCTCTTTCTTTAAAGGCAACATCTACAGAATGGGAGGAATAGAACTAAGCAATGGCACATGTCAAAAAGACTTGTGTATACTAATAGATCACAGACTGCACATGAGTCAACAGTGTGATGCAGCAGTAAAAAAGGCAAACAAAGTTCTAGGTTGTATTAAGAGAAGCATAAAGTCTAGATCACATGAAGTAATTATCCCCCTCTACTCCACCTTGGTCAGACCTCATCTGGAATACTGTATCAGTTCCAGGCACCACATTTTTAAAAAGACATCAACAAACTGGAGCAAGTTCAGAGAAGAGCTACCAGGATGGTGAGCGGACAGCAAAGTATGTCCTATGAGGAACAAGTAAAGGATCTGGGAATGTTTAGCTTGCAAAAAAGAAGGCTAAGAGGAAACTTAGTAGCTGTCCACAAATATCTGAAGTAAGTGAAGAAACAGCAATCAAAATTTTCATTTCGACCCTGTGTTGGGTCTTTTTCAAACCTTAGGGTAAATCTTGAAGAGGAGATAAGAGAGGCCATATACACTTGAAAGGCTAGAGGCCATATATGTAGAAGTCCGGCAGGGAGAGGACCAGGTGGAAGTCCTAGGAAATGCTGGGAGGTTGGAACTGAATGTGGCGTCTGTGGTGCTGATTTGGCTGACAGGCTAATGTGTATGATTGTTGGAAAAAAGGATCCATTTCTTCTCAAAGAGATAACCCACCAGTACAGATGTCTGGCAGTGGCTCTCATAGAGAACAAAGGACCACTTGGCAGACCAATTGCTTCTGTGTATGGGAAAGATAGGCGAGATTGATGCCGATCAAATGATAGGTCAAACCTTTGTACAACCAAAAGCTGCATAAAGTGTATGAGGTCTTTAGCCAAACATTTGCTTGGATGACATATATAGCCAGCTGAATTGTTAGTCTTTGCTTTTTCTTATTGTGTAATGCAGTGTTCCCCAAGTCCAGTCCTCAAGGCCCACCAACAGGTCATGTTTTCTGGATTTCCTTTGTATTGCACAGGCGATGCAATTATCACCTGTGCAATACTAAGGAAATCCTGAAAACATGACATGTTGGTGGGCCTTGAGGACTGGATTGGGGAACCCTGGTGTAACGGACACCAAACTGACTTTACAATGCTCTATTGTCAAGTCTGACAAGGAATATAACATCTACATTATTTCAGGATAAGAACCAGAAAAACAATCAGTACATGAATACAGCATCAGAACCACCATCAGTATATGAATACAACACCAGAACCACCACTAGTACAAGATTACATCACCAGAGCCACCATTAATATAAGAATACACGACCAGAACCAATATCAGTGGATGAATACAGCTCCATAACCATCATCAGTAGATGAATACATCAAGAAAACCACAATCAATGCAAGCACACTATTAACATAACATAGCAGTCTTCAGGTTGGTGGCTGCTACATCGGTATGTAGTCAGTGGACTTATATGTGTATATGTGCAGTAGGAAATCTGTGTAAATAGGTTTGTTCAAAGCGAATGTACATGCTTACACTTTTATTGGCCCTCTAAAGATATGGCCACTAAAATGGCCAAGGATATAAACCATTAACACCAGCCCTGCAAGGCTACAGTGCTAACAATTGAGCCATCGTGCTGCCCCAGTAATGTTCTATAATCACTAATATGAACTAATATGACTGGTAGAACATGAACACTACTATGTTCTGGTAGTAATATATGGACACTGATATGACTAGTAGGGATTACATGGACTCCAACTTCTATTATATCTTTTGGGCTTAGGTTATTTGTCAACTTTAGAGAATGGGGTTGAATTGTGACCCAGAAGTTACAACAACAGTCAAAAAAAGTCCAACTATGTATGATTTTTTCCAACTACCTTGTCGTGGTTTCAGTATCCTTGGGGTCACAATGTGACCACATTCATCTGTGTTGCGCTGCAATGTAGCAGCGACACATAATGAACTTTGGATGTCACCCTAACCTTTTATGGCCACTAAGGCGGTAATATATGGACACTGATATGTGCAAAGCTGGTAGATACAGACCCCCAAAGACCTGCAGTAGTAATTGCAGTGAAATGTGGTCCTGCAAAGTATTGACTCAGGGGGACTGAATACAAATGCACGTCATGATTTTCAGATTTTTTCTTTTAAAAAACAATTATAGAACTATGTATCATTTCCTTTTATAAAATCCCAATAAAATATGTTTAAGTTTGTGGGTGTAACGTGGAAAAATTTGGAAAAGTTCACAAGGGTATGAATACTTTTTCAAAGCACTGTAGGTACCATGTTAGCTTCTATTATGTTGTGGATATCAATATGGATTGTCAGGTTGTACTGATATAGCTGGTAGAATTATACGCTCCTCAGCATTGAAATTGTAACATCAAGAAAGAAAAATTGTGGAATTATGGAAATCACAGGATGGATAGACATAATAGTGATCTTAATGAAAAAATGGAAACAATTGTTTCAAAATAGCTTGATTTATCCAGTGTATATTTTGAGCGCCATGTGCAGAAATCCCGGCACTTACAGCCTCGGCTTCTATCAGTGAGGTTATTAATGGTCGTCTGAGGAATGCTCTGCTGAATGCACTTTGCCAGTCATCAAGATCCGCTGCTGGCAGCTCCTGTGCAATTGCTGGCCAATGACGTTCAAGATGTGTGATACTGAAAAAATTGAGATTTTTGAAAATTTTGTTTTCAATTTTTTTTACCATTTGCGTATCAGTAACACCTCTATCCATTTAGTAATTTCCATAAATCCATGACTTTTCAATGTTGAGGAGCGTATATGCACTAACTTGGCTGGACGTATTATATGGCAGGTAGCGTTATACATTGATTCATACTTGATTGATAGTGTTATATTATATAGTATTATATTGCAGTATAACATGGCTGCACTTTGCTCGCTTTGCCTGGACACCTCAAGATCTTCTCTTACCTCTGGTCTTAAGTTTCCAGCTGTTTTAAAGGCAGTATTGCCGCCATATAATGAGCTCTTACCTGCCGTCTAACTCGTGTACTTGTCTGAATCTCACAATAACTTGACTTTCATGTATTCTGAGCTGAGCTGTTGTGGGATCAATGGAGGCGCGGGTCCCAGAGAGGTTCCCATCTTCCCTTTAAATCAGCCGCCTTTTCTCCACATGCTTCATTATGAACCATTTCCATTCAATGGCGACGTTGCGCAGTGTTTGTGCCATTTATTTCCTGTAATCGCAGGCAAACTGCTGCTATTCTACAAAAACCTCTTTGTGGCTGTGAGTGTGGCAGCGACGCGGGGTCACCGGGTCCCAGTTGGTGAGAATGATCTGAAGCAATGTGTCTGTTTAATCAGGAGCTCTGCGTTCACAGGACCCGGGCTGGACGTGATGCGGCTCAGCAGATAATGGCTGCAGGCTCGTCTTTGAAAAAAATATACCGTACCTATTATTCTGCAAACCCTAACAGTGCAGTTGTGAGAATGAGAAGTCATTGTTCAGGAGAACATTAGAACATTGCACAGTACAATGCAGACTCTCCAGGGATACAATGTAACAAAGTATCAGCCCTGATACACTGCAACCATTTCCAGCCTCCATACACCTACAGTAAAGCAGCAGGACTCTGTATAATTGTACAATCCGGGGGCAGCCTGACCCATCATTGACCCAAGATGCTCTGAATCTTCCCCTAACAGGATCCAAATTATAACAGTGAATCATCTTTGCAGCTCACGCTTCCGTTAATAATGCTCTTCCATCAGGTCGAGACATTCGTTTCACCCTCCTCCTCACATCAGCAGCCCGAAATTACGCTTTAAAAATTTGCCAGCTATAAAAAAAGTGTAGATCATGTATATGCCGACCTCAGAGAAATGAAGAATATTGCAAAAAAAAGTGTAAAGGGATGGGGCATTAGTAAAAAAAAAAAAATTCACGAGAAATTGCAGAAAATTTTTAAGACAATCATGAAAGAGCAGAGAGTTTTTAAGAATTGTTTCTAGGTCATATTTGTTTCTGGGAAACCTGGCTGACAAATAGTATGATGGCATAATTGCAGAAAAACTCATGGGCCGCAACGTGACCTATCCCTAGGATAGTTGATCAATGGCTGATCGGTGGGGTTGCGAAACACGGCACCATCACCGATCAGCTGATCTAGGTGCCAGTGGTGGCTGGACCTGCTCAGATGTGGAGCTGCACCGTCTACTGATAGTGGCCACCGCCGGGTACTGCACATCCAGCCCCTATTGATTTGACCCTATCCCATGGATAGATCAGAAAGTATAAGCCCACTGTCAAGCCACAGCGAACCTTCTAGTGGGTCCATAACCTGCCGACTGTAGTGCTATGTGGTGGCCAGCACAACCGCATTACTACGCCAGCTGGGGGTATATAGTGGAGCAGGGCGGTAACCGTGAGCGAGGAACACTTCATGAAAACGGGGGTCCTGACTGCATGTGTGGACTTTAGCTGTACAGACAGACGCTATGCCCTTGCAGACAGCAAGATGTCGGTGAATTTGGCTGGTCAGGACCAGATGTTGTAAACTTCAATGAGGGAGACCACCACTCAGAAATAAACTGTCTTTTACTGAACAATAACTTAGGGAAGAGTATGTGCGGTGGATAGCAGGTGCAAAACTTTGTGGACGTTTTGTTTAGAACATATGACATTTTCATACACATTCTTGTTCCTTCTTAAGCTCCCTCGCTCCCATTAGCCTCTCTCTATAGCTTCACCATCACCCAACACAGCACTTCGGGAGCTTCCCTAGCCTTCAACAACACACCACTAACCTGTAACCTGTATTTTTCGTGCCGCGTCTCCGCACCCTTTTCTCCTTAGGGGAGCTACATATGCCACAGTGGCTGTTGCTTAGCTTTTCTGCTTGTAGGTGCCATGGAACAAACACAAGGGGCACTCTCTCTCTCTGTCCCACTTTCATTCTCAGCACTGCTCTGTCACTTGTCTGTTAGATAACTCCATACTGTCTCGATAGGCTGGCAGTCTCCGGAGAATCACTCACTCCTTCTAGCACTTTTCCTTCTCTCCCCTCTGGATCATGCTATCTGTTGCTTCGGTCTCCTCTCACGTTAGGGACTCCTTATTCATGCGACTATGATGAGTACTCAGACCAAAGGTCTGCTCTATGTGCAAGCTAAGCGATATCTACCTTTGTGGAGCCCAGCTGTGACTGGATCCATATCTTCCAGAAGGGTGCACTGAAAGAAGATACCACTAGAGGTCATTAAGAAAGAAGTTGTAAGTTTGTAAGTTTCAGTTTCAGTTCAGTTCAGAGCCAGTTCTGCTCAGTCATCTCTGAGTGCAGTTCAGCCAGCCACCTCAGAGAAGTTAGTCTGCAGAAAGGGAAGTGCAGAGCTGAGGTTAGTGAGGCTGCAGAGCTATTCAGTTCCAATCAAGTGGAGTCTAGTAAGAGTGAAAGAGAAATCACTCCAGCCTAGTCAGAGCTGAAGCTAGGAGTGTAGCTCAGTAGAAAGCGTGCCGACGCTTAAAGAGCGGCGAAGGGGCAGCCCACCAACAGCCAGTGTGTGTGATCGTGTGAGTGCCCAGGTAGGCCGAAGGCGAGTGGAAAGAGCAGCAACAGGGGTAGAAAAGCCTTTAGAGCTTACCTCAGCAAGTATTGACCGGACACCGGGGTCCGAGCCTATAGGGATCTCCACGACCCATTAGGAGAATACCGGAGTTCCTGGAGGACTACAAGTCCCAGGAGTACCACAGAGCTGATACGTAGCTGGATCAGGAGGACGGAGTCTAGCAGTGCACTGCAAATAGAGACTGTGTGCTTCAAGAGGAGGTCCAATCACAAGATCAGCCAGGTGCAAGACGGAGACCAAGTTAGACCTAGCTACAAGCAGGTCAGGACTTTATCACATAAAGGCAAGGAACAGGAGGCCACACACCTACCAAGTGGAGTAATCTGGACGTGCATCCTTCACCCTACAGCGCTCCAGGAAGTGCCTGCAACATCTTCAGTAAAGGTACCAAAGTGACTTATGTGTGTGTCTCCCTTATTACTCCTGATTGCCAGGTCCCCATCTGTCCTGCACCCCTACACATCCATCTGCCCTGAAGGAATCAGCCTTACTTGTGGGAGGCTTAACATCTAGCTGCACAATATTAACCCTCTAGTGGATCTGCATAGCAGCGCTGGTCATCCTGACCAGATACCACAAGTGGCGTCACGAATCCCCATATCATTATTCAAGTCACCTGTAAATATCCCACATTGCAGTGAGCGCCCAGGGCACGGACCGAGCTGTGCTACCCGTGACATTCCCCATAGACATCAACGGGCTCGGTGCCAAGTACCCCAAAACCCTGGCTGTGCGACTCACCTTCACTTTAGACCCTCCCACTGTGGGCTAGTCCTAATAGTTAATCCTAACTCCCTAGTAACTACCTGTGGCTGGCCAGAAAATGTCTCTATTACTAAAAACGTGCATCACTAAACCCACTACACATCACATCACATTGATATATGTCTTCAAGAGAGAACATGGGCAGAACTTCCATCTTCTTACAGGTGAGAGCTTTTCAGTGACGTGGCAGTGCGCGTATACATTCTGATCAAGATGTTAATGAAGAACCTCGAGTTCAGTTGTGTAAATGTTGCTTAGCCAGAGTATATCAATGAATCATATCTGGATGTACTGTCCATGTCTTCTAGAGTTATGTTATGTAGTATGATTGCACTTTGCACAATTATACAGCAGGTTTGTTTTTTTTACGAAATCGGTGTCATGTTTTACATGTTAAAGAGGACAGATCACCAACAATTACCCCTGTCTTTTTCATTTTAATATCTCACTTGCAAAAAAATTTATTTGAAATATCAGTAATTAAAAAATCAGTGAGGAAAGGGCTTTTATTAATGTGGGAAAATATGCAAATTATACGCTAGTCCGACTGAAAAGTAAAAAGTCTCTGCCATTGCCCAACATACCTAGTGGTGCTACGTCACTCCACTGCCACAGTCACTCCAAAATGCCCACCAATAGGTGAATACCAACCCTTGTTGTCAAGTGTAATCTGTCTTTAGCAGCAGAGATGCTGAGACTGATTACAGGAAGTCGGGGTCGGGTTCTGTCTCTGCTCTTGTTCTCCTGTCTGTCAAACTGCATACAGGCATAACAGTGAGGTAGGCATTCAGATCAGGGCAGGCAAGCCATTAAAAATGGCAGGAGCAACGCATACTGGGCAATTAGGCAGAAGAGGTTCTAGTACCTATTGTTCTGGCAGAATGCTGATGAAAAGGGATCAACCACTCAAAAATAGTGGATGGCAAGTTAAAGATCATGAGAATCAGAATGTTTCTTGAAGATAAACTCGCAAAAGCTGCTGTGCCTTGTGGGAACGAGGGAGGATTTAATTGGAAAGCAAGTCACTGGACAATGACAAGACCATTGCATGTTGGGAAGTAAGAGAAAGGAAGTTCCAATTCAAATGAGCGGAATGCAAATTACAGAACATGGGCCCATCATAAGAGCATCTTCCATCAGACCGCTGCTGCTCCTACTGAAGGCCTAAGATAAATGTACAAGAGGCGAATACATAGCTGGGAACTCGAATAAGAAGCTTCTGTCCGAACACGTCACTGCAATGATCACAAATATCGCAATTATCAAGTGAAAATACGAACGGCAGCTGAATGTGACGCTTCTACATCGAGGAAAGATAGAAAGCATTATCCCTATAATAAAAAAAAATAGTTAAACACTAATAAGTAATATTAATGACACTTCTTAAACCTTGAACTAACACTATGAGCTCGAACCATCAGTACAAAGGATGTAGATGAGAAGATATTCATCATAAAACTGTCACAAATGATTAAAAACAGTAACAAAAATAAGAACCAAGGTAATAAAAGTGAAAACCTTTACTGAAATTACAATAAAACATGATGTAAAAACATAAAGAGAATCGCAGGAAAATGACGGGGGTAAGCCAAGTTGATGGAGCCATGGTTAATCAAACAGGCAAAGGAAGTCACAGGCCAAGTAAACAATAGTATACATATAGGGCTGCTCAAAAGTGCAAGTACATTCTGCTACTAAGTATGCCAGTGAAGAGGTATAGATGGAGAATATATCCAAAAGTGAAAGTACACTGGGGGCACAGGGAAGACCCATAAAGGCTAACCGCCACAATAGGAAAAAGAGTGCAGAGCAAAAACTGTAGGGGTAAGTTACATGTGTGCCTGAGGAATTACCTGACGGACCGTGGTTCCACCCACCCCAACGCTCGTTTTGGAGCGTACCCCTGACCAGAAGTCACGCTGAAACGCGCGTTGGGATGAGTGGAACCACATAAATGCTAACAAACCTCAGTGAGAGGGAGGAGGGGGATGCATCTGCAGCCTGTATGTGTGTTTGTGCGTGTGTGTGTGCGCACAGCTTTGGTATCAGTAGCAGTGGCACCTAGGCCCTGTAGTTGACATAAATCAGGGTGGGCAGTCCTGTTACAGATTTGCTTTGGAATCTCGGAGCTTCAAGTCACCTCTGGGGACGACCACTTTGGATATGGTTAATAGAGAGACACTGGATCGTAGAGCATCCCAAGATTATTCATGTGTGGGGTTGCTTTTCATCTAAGGTATACATAATTGTATACATACACGGTGCGTCAGCACACTGCGATGAATGGATACATGAACTCCAATATTGCTACAGATGCTAAAAACGTAAGGGACTTGACGTTTTTTGATCAAAGAGCGCAGAAGTCATCCAACCACGTCAAGATGTACCTGTCAGGTTCATGATGACATACTACTCGTCCTCAGTCACTCCAAATTAGACTACGAGCACGGGTCGACCAAGAATGAATCAGACAATAAGCTGGTTCAGACTTCAGAACATGCTCTAGAAAACGGTGCTATTGGGCGACCATCTCCAGCAAGCACTGAACTTTTTATTCACATACATAAGATTACATACACAGAACATTAGGGTGGAGTAAAGGAGAGATTGGGGGAGGGAGGTATACTGAACATGTCCATATATGTACACGTCCAGCATCTGGTCATCCTAATTGGTCCTTAGATCTTCTTCTAAGTCCTCCTTGATCGTGTTGTCATCCTTAATTTCATTTCTTGAAGAAAGATTCTATTGTTCTCGTGCATCATGTGGTTCCTCAATTCCCCAAAGGTGGGGGGCATTCCACTGGATCCAGTTCAAGTTGTTAGATAGTTAGTGTAGTACAGTGATAGGACACAAGGTGGAGACAGACACCAGCAGATACTGACATTATCTTATTATTCTTTTAAGGAAAACTTCGTGTTTACAAAATACATATACACACTATGAATATATAAAAATATATAGACGTAGAAAATTATATTTTACCTTGACATACCTAAATATGGGTGGTCCCTATAACTTATGACTTACCTCTCCATGTGTCTAAACAAGCCTCATCTGAATGGGAAGTGAAATAAAACCCGGCGTAGCTCGCAATTAAAACCTTGTGTGAAAAAGGCGATGTATTTGTCAAAGAAAGTTTAAAAACTTATGAAATATTCATAATTGTACTTCAGTAACCGCAGAAACATCTGATTAATTGATCTAAAAACACAGAAGCAGCAAATTTTATGAAAACTAAAATTTGCGTCTCAAAACTTTTGGCCATCAACTTTTGGCCAGACTTGCACTACGGGATATGCTGAGACAAAAGGAAAACTACTGTAGGACACATATGCACAGTATTCTCTAGAAATGCAAAGATAAAAGTACATAAATTCCACTTTCCTCACATTTTTGGTGTCATAGACCTACATTTGTTTACCACTTGTCCTTGCCTAGGTTGAGGTATGTGTTTCATTTGACAATGAAGTTTAGGAGTGAAAAAGCAGAATATTACATGTGTCTGTAATTAATCACATCATCGATAATCAATATATCCACCCTCCACATTGCAGATCACCCTTCTCCTAAAATAAATGCAGTCAATAGCGTAAGTGTCCCGTACTACGTGTTAAAGAATTCGAGCAAGATCTGAGAAGACGATTCACCTCCATCAGAAGAAGCTCGTCCATTGAGCCAGGACTCCAATAAGTAACAGAAGAAGCTGAGGATTCAATTATAGAATGGAAATCACATTTCATCACCGACCCTCTAACTGCACTATTACTTGTCTATTCTGCAGACACCCCCAATAACCACAGCCTAATATACCTATGGAGTAGATTCCAACGAGACTATGAAAAGCGTCCATTCCTCATCTATAAAAAAATGATTTATTTTTTTATTGTCACCCATATGCCTTATGTCCATTTTTGACATCCGTGTAGCATCTGTTCTTATACATGGCTAAATACAGTTGCCTATGTTAAAAATTGCAATGGATGCATTAAAAACGGAAACCATACGGATGGTGTCCATATGACATCTGTGACGACACAGCATTTATTTTTAATTATGCCAGACGTATATTTAATAGGCCCAGGGACACAAGCTATTGTTCATACGAGTCTGAACATTGACTCCAGTTGTAGATTGAATTGATGTTTATGAATTGTTGAATGGCTGCTGTTTGCCTACTGTATCAGTTCTTGCAGCTTATTGCGTTACTATCCTTGGGAAACAAAGGCACAGGATAATTAAACAATCGATGTTTGTAAATATCTTGATTACCCATTGTATCGGTCCATGTAGCTTGTTCTACAAATATTGCAGGACAGACTATGCAGGTTATTTGAACACTCGAACAATGAGAGATAATCTCTCCCCACCTTCCCCCAATCGTATGGAAAAATGCCTGAATAAGAGCTGTGAACTATAAAAGGAGGATCTGCCTCTGCTTTCCTGAGAACTCTACATGACTGTAGCCATGGTACTATGGCTCCAACCAGAGGAATACAGATTTAAAACTCTACAGGATGTCAGTTTAAAGGACTATGGCCCCAGCTGGAGGAATAAAGATCTGCTCCATTGACCATCACTGAACCCTCAGAGACGTTTAGAGAATCCAGGTTGGGACAATCAGGTCACATGGCCACATACCTTACTGCACTCAGTCAGCTTCCTAAGCTTGTCGTTACCTCCTCTCTGTGGGTGCTCGCCAAAAGCATGCTACTACTAGTGGGGGTATTTATCCCAGGTGCCCTGAAATTGCAGCTGCTCTAGTCACAGAGAGCCACCGGAAGGGTAAGACTCTTTTGCACCATCTTGGGTATTTTGCAGGGACTGTTCTATGTGTTATTGTCTGTTTGGTGGTTCAATAAATTATTGCCACACTGTTTTACCCTCAACCTGTGGTGTCTGAGTATTGTTCTGCTCATGGGATAGTAGTATGGGTGTTCAGTGTGATGAGCCCTGGTCCATGTGGCCTTTCCAAAACCAGCCAGGCCAGTGGATAACAGCACCCACTGACCCTTGTGTCTAAATAACATCCATTTTTTTTCCGCACACAATAAAATATACTGGTGAACCTGTTTCAAAAACTGTATAAGACTAGTGCACACCGATATTTATCACACAAAACAGTGATCCGTGTGGAAAAACATCCAAGTAAACCAACACATTAATTAATATTGGCCCATGTGTTGATGGGTTTTCCACAGCACTGGGACCGAAAATACGTTTGTGTGAAAGGGATTTTCAACTCTTCATTATTTCTTGTTTTACAATCCAAATAGGATCAAACTTCTGAGGTGATACATTTTAATAAACTTTATGATTCTGAGCTCCAGATAACTTGCTTGGATTAGATTTGTCCTTTTACACATGTGTAAATGCATGGCTATGCTGCCCTCATCCCCACAGGGCACAACAGCTTTTACCAGTCAATATCCAAGAAATATTCTGATTCTCATGATCTTTATCTTACAATTCACTTTTTTGAGTGGGTGATTCATCAGCATTCTGCCAGAACCTTTCCCCCTCATTTCCCAATATGCATTGATGCCACAATTTCTAATGGCTGCAAAAGAACAGAACGGGACTAACATGTGAGATATTATACCGAGCAGTGGCCCAGGATGGGGCATTATTATAGGATGGGGCCAAGATTGGACAAGAATACTGGTAGTTGCCAAAGATGAAGAACATTATTATAGGAAGCGGCCAAGGATGCGGGACATCGTTATTATTATTTATTATTATAGCGCCATTTATTCCATGACACTTTACATGTGAAAATGGGTATACATAATTAAAATGAGTACAGTAATCTTAAACGATAAGTCATTGTTGACATTGTTAAATAAAGGGCCCAGGAAGGGGGACATTATTACATGATGTTGAACATTTATACCAGGAAGGGGCCCAGGATGGGGGACATTATATCAAGAAATGTTCAGAATGGGGGACATTATTAAGGGAAGGGGCCAAGACGTGGGGCATTATTACTAGAAGGGGCCAGAATGGGAGAGATTATTACAGGAAGGGGCCTGGATGGGGGAGATTATTCTAGGAAGCAGCCAGGACAGGGGATATTTACTACATGGTGGTGAATACATATGTCTTTAAAGGACCTAGAATGTTACGACTGACCAAAATGCAAGTGGAGGCCCAGGCCAAAATTTTGTACCTGGGCCCATCAGACTCTAGTTACACCAGTGGACAGAGAAGCACATTTTTGAACATGACCAATGCAATGTGTGAAGGAGGTTGGATGATGGTCTAATTTCAGTAGGTAATCCAGCATATTTCTGTGACAATTCATAATACAGGAGTGAGTTGGCTTAGGCATTGAAAGTAAACATACACCTTTCCTTTATAATTGAAAACCTAGAACCAGCTTTAAATATAATACCAAAAAACTGGGAATCACATTTCTCATACAGTTTACACCAGCATATAATTGATTAAGCTACAACCCATTGGGTGGTGTACTTACTGTAATACATCTGAGGCTGTATATAGAAGTTATATCAGGGAGGTACCGTACATAGATATCATGGTGCCCCATAACATAGCAACATAGTAACAGTAACATAGTTAGCAAGGCCGAAAAAAGTCATTTGTCCATCCAGTTCAGCCTATATTCCGACAGAATAAATCCCTAGATCTACGTCCTTCTAAAGAACCTAATAACTGTAAGGTACAATATTGTTACGCTCCAGGAAGACATCCAGGCCTCTCCTGAACCCCTCAACTGAGTTCACCATCACCACCTCCTCAGGCAAGGAATTCCAGATTCTCACTGCCCTAACAGTAAAGAATCCTCTTCTATGTTGGTGGAAAAACCTTGTCTCCCCCAGACGCAGAGAATGCCCCTTTGTGACCATAAAAAAGTCTTATTTCAACTCACGTCGATACCCATTTTATAGCACCCACAAAGTTTAATTATCCCCAAAATACATTCCACACATATTATTATAGCCCTACAGTAAATTCCCACACTCTACCGTACCCCCCATTCTCCATGCTCAGCAAGACGCCCCCAAAGCATGATTTCCCTACAGTTCCCCCACACATATTATGAGGCCCCCTTAGTGACCCCCAACACATTATGATTAGGGATGGGCAGACAAGTGGATGTTCGGTACCAGATCAAATTGTTAAAATTCATTTGTGAGGTTATCAAAAATGAGGGGGACTATTTATTTAAATAATTTTAATGGTGTTGTGCCTTTCTTTTTTGATGACCAGCCAAGATAAAGCTGATAGCTGAGAGTTGCAGCCCGCAGCTGTCGGCTTTACCTGAGCTTATTATCAAAAATAGAGGTGACCTCATGCCTTATTTTTGCTTGACATGGCTGTGACATAACATACTTGACATGGCTGTGATGGGGAAGGAAGTCTTATTGATTGGATGCGCTGCAGCCTTTCAACAGCTTTGTTCGGGCTGGCGAACCCGACCAGTAACACAGACTTCCAGGAGAAGTCCTTGTTCGGGGGTCATGCATGGACACTAGGTGTCCGGTACAGACCTTGAACTTTACTGTCTGGGTTTGCCCATCTCTAAGTATGATGCCTCAACAGCGACCCACCATAGTATGATGTCTCCATAGTCTCCCTCATTTTTACCCTCATAGATAAGGAGTCCCCACTCACCACGTACTGACAGAAAAAAAATGTACTCACCTAGCTCAGTTTTCCTGATGTGCTGCTCTCCTCCTTTGGCCTGTGCAGTGTGTGGATTGGGGCCCACACAGCAGGACTGATCTAATGATATCCTTGTGCCTGTGGCACTGAAACTCACTCACGGGTCAAAGGGAAAAACAAGGAGCCGGTGGCTCATTTCATCACAGTAGTATTCTAATGTGTCAGCATTGGAAGGATGCAAATACCAATGAAATTGAGATGCTGGGGGGCCATGAGGAGGGATGGCGGTGCCTTACAAACTCATATGCCCCATAATTGCCTCGAGGATTGCTGCTACTAGTGGTACGCCGCTAAGATACTGTATATACCGGGCAAATGACAGAAAGAATAATTCCAATACTCCACTGCAGCGGGCACAGGCTAGTGTGAGCAGTGCGAGTCAGTGATCCTCTGACACCATCTAGTGTCTAAGTGTGTAAACTGAAAACTGGTAATAATTTTCTGGTATGGAAAAGTTTAAAGGGAACCTGTCAAGCGACTTATACCGTCCCAACTGCAGGCAAAAAAAATCAGAGCAGAATTGCAGACAGGTATATTTTTCTCTGCGTTTCAGAGGAAATATGGTCAGAATATCTGGCCGGGAATGAGAGGTAGAGACGAGACTAGTCCGGTGTCGCCCCAAGCCAAATCTTCCCAGCATCGCTAGAGATGATCGACAGGTCTCTTCCATATTGAAAGACCTGTCAATCGCCTACAGCGACTCTGGGAGTAGTGGACCAGGGGCAGCGCCGGATTAGCCCTCGTCTCTTGCTATGATCTACCAACGAAAAAGAATGCAAGTCTCTAATTCATTCTGCCAGCAGTTGGGGCAGCACAAAACAGCAGACAGGTTCCCTCTAAGGATTATTCCCAATTTAATAATCTAACAAGAAAGAAGGAGGAAGAATCCAGGATTCTGGAAGACTCCAAAAAGCAATCCAGCAAATGTGGGAATAAAAATTCCTTATTTATTGGTTAAAATGGGACAGAAACCAATCACGGACTACAGTAATATATTCAGCAAAAGTTGAAACCTATGTAACCAATGTAGTTCTTAATCATGGCAGGATAAGATATTTGGTATTGTCTTATCATCATCAAAGGTCCATCAAACTATATAATTATTTAACTAATGCAGAAATCGCTATAAAAAAAATAAATTGAAAAGCGACTCTTTGAGGAAATGACCACACTACAGGTTCCACGATTGATCCATTGTGTACTGCAAATGAAATTATACATCACAAACTAAGACTGAGGCATCTACACAAATCAGAAGGCATTTGCACATTGGGCTGTCAGCCAGATGTTTAGCTACAGGTGTCCATTGACCTCACACTACCGGTCTGAAAGGTTTTAATGGCGCAGAGAAAGACATCAATGGAGGCTGGAATGGAGGTCTGTCCTCTTCAGTGATGAGTACTGCTATAGTCTTGGACGCAATGAAAGACAGAGATTGGACTGGAGACCACATGGGCAATGCCATGAAGAGGCCTCATGGGGGAAGGTCACACTGAACCTACCCCCAGGATTATGGTGTGGTGGTGAAGGCATCTACCTGCG
>VIAB01023731.1:21795-32843 GCA_009801035.1 Oophaga pumilio | reverse complement strand
TGCGGGGTCACGGCATTAGAAAGGTTGAGAACCACTGCTGTAAACAAACAATTTCTGTAATTTTTAATGAGACTTCTGCACCTGTCCACAGATATTTTGTCCCACTCCTCGTGAGAAGGCTGTTCCAGCTGTTTTTAGCTGTGTGTTTTGGTCATTATCCTTTGGAGGACCCATGACCTGCATCTCAAACTAAGCTGTCTGACACTGGGCAGCACATTTCGCTCCAGAATGCCTTCATGGTCTTTAGATTTCATTGCACCCTGCACAGATTCAAGACACCCTGTGCCTGAAGCAGCAAAGCAGCCCCACAACATAACCTAGCCGCCTCCATGTTTCACAGTAGATACGATGTTCTTTTCCTTGTATGCTTCATTTTCGCTTCAGTGAACATAGAGTTGATTTGACTTACGAAAAAGCTCCAGTTTTATCTCATCCATCCAAAAGACATTCTCCAAGAAGCTTTGTCTCATCTGTCCAAAAGACATTCTTCAAGAAGTTTTCTGGGCGGCTGCGGGCTGCTATTTTTAGGCTTGGGGGTCAATATCCATGGCTCCTTACCAGTCTGAGAATACTAGCTCTTAGCTGTCTGCTTTAGCAAGGCTGGTTGTCAATAATTCAATAATAGGGGGACCACATGCTATTTTTTAAAATCTATTCTTGTTAACCAGCCTTGCTAATGCTGACAGCTGAGGGTTGCAGCCCCCAGCTGTAAGTTTTTCCTGGCAAGTTATCAAAAATACAGGTGAATCCACGCCATTTTTTTAAATTTATTTATTTATATCGCAGGTGGCGGCTGATGAATACTCTCATTAGCCACTCCTGCTCTCACTAGCATTAGCAGCAGCAAGTGTAGGATGATGGGAGTAATAGTCCCATCAGCCGCTGCTTGCTGTTGCTGTTATCAGTTGAATATAACTCTCATCATTCTCCTCTGCTTTGTCAATTGCCGGCAGAGCAGGGGAGAATGATGAGAGCCGTCTTCAGCACCCTGCAACGGGGAACAGCGATTACTGTACCGCTGCTTCTCAGGCGCCGGTATGTGTGGTACTGATTCGGCACACGATTGCCACAAGTATTACACACATGGACATGGACATGGATATCTCCAGTACTGGTTTTTCCGGTACCAGACATATCAGGAGTCAGGACGTGTGAAAGAGGCCTAAGACATTCGAATACTGTTTTGTGCTCTTTTGCATTCTCCTCTTTCTCCCCTTTTTTTGTACTTTAAAGGCATGAGAAACTTTCATCTCATAATGGTATTTTAGGGAGGATACCAGGTCTTTGCTGCGCTTTAAGAAATGTGGTGAGGTGGATATGTTTGTTTAACTTATTATATTGTTATGTATGAGTACATACTGTCATGGTCGTAAGTGTTGACACCCTTGTAATTGTTCCAGAAAATAAAGCATTTCACCCAGAAAATTATTTCAATTAGAGTACCCGTTTTGTTAAACATATGTTTATTTCCTTTGTGTATTGGGCCAACACAAAGAAAAAAGAAAAAAAAGGAAAATTGGACATAATTTCACACAAAACTCCAAAAATGGGCATGACAAAATGATTGTCACATTTCCAAAATTGTGGGTAAACAACTTTGTTTCAAGCATATAATGCTCGCTCAAACTCACCGTGACAAGTAACAGGTGTAGGCAAGATGAAAATCACACCTGAAACCAGATAAAAACAGGAGGCGTTGACTCAATCTTAGCATTTTGTGTCACACTAAGCATGGAGATCACAAACAGGAGAAGAGAACTGTCTGAGGACTTGAGGACTAAAATTGTTGAAAAATATCAACAATCTCAAATTAAAAGTCTATTGCTTGAGATCTTGATATTCCTTTTTCCATGATGCGCAACATAATCATGAAGTTTACAACCCATGGCACTGTAGATACTGTCCTTGGAAGAGAACAGCAAAGAAAAATTGATGAAAAGTTGCAATGTAGGATAATCTGGATGGTGGATAAGAAGCCTCAATCAAGTCCCAAAGAAATTCAAGCTGTCCTGCAGGCTCAGGGTGTATCAATGTGAGCGCAAACTATCAGTCAACATTTGATTGAAATGAAACATATGGAAGGAGACCCAACAGGACCCCACTGCTGACACATTGACATATCAAAGCTAGACTGCAGTTTGCCAAAATGTATGAGAGTAAGCCAAAATCCTTCTGGGAAACTGCCTTGTGGACAGAGGAGACCAAGATAGACATTTTTGGTAAAGGATATTATTCTACTGTTTACCAAAATCAAAGAAAAGAACACAGTACCTACAATCAAATATCGTGGAGATTCAAAGATGTTTGGGGTTGCTCTGCTGCCTCTGGCACTGGGCACCTTGACTGTGTGCAAGGCATCATGAAATCTGAAGATTCCAATGGATTTTGGATAGCAAAATAGTGCCCAGTGTCAGAATGTTGGGTTTACGTCCTAGGCCATGGGTCTTCCAGCAAGACAATGACCCTAAACATGCTTCAAGAAGAACCCAGAAATGGATGGAAATAAAGCGCTGTAGAGTTCTGGTGAGATCTTAAAATTGCTGTTAGGAGAAGGCACCCTTCAAATATGAGAGATCTGGAGCAGTTTGCAAAAGAGGAGTGGTTCAAGATTCCAGTTGGGAGGTGTAAGAAGCTTGTTGATGGTTATAGGAAGCAATTGATTTGCAGTTGTATATTTCAAAGGGTATGCAACCAAATATGAGTTGAGGGTCCCAACAATTTTGTCCGGCCCATTTTGGGGATTTTGTGTGAAGTTATGTCCAATTTGCCTTTCTCTTTTCTTTTATGTTGTTGTTCCAATACACACAAATGAAACAACTAATTGTATAACAAAACATGTGTAATTGCAATAGTTTTCTGTGAAAAATACTTCATTTTCTAGAACAATTTCAAGGGTGCCAACACTTTCGGCCATGACTGTATTAGAAACCTTCCTTGGACATCATGTTATGGTTTTAGAGGAAGCATCAGTGTCAACATAAATGAACTGACTTAGGGCCCCGTCTCACATAGCGAGATCGCTGCTAAACAGCGATCTCAGCAGCGATCTCGCTATGTCTGACAAGTACCAATGATCAGGCCCCTGCTGTGAATCGCTGGTCGTGTCAGAAATGCCAGGACTTTTTTTTGATCGCTGGTCTCCCGCTGGCCAGCACGCATCGCTGCGTGTGACAGGCAGGAGACCAGCGATCAGCTGGTAACCAAGGTACACATCGGGTTTCCAAGCACGGGGCTGTGCCTGGAAACCCGACGTGTACATTGGAGACCAGCGCGCTGCTGCAGGGGAGCTGGTAACCATGGTACACGTCGGGTTTCCAGGCACCGCGCAGCGCCTGGAAACCCGACGTGTACCTTGGTTACCAGCTCCCTGCATCAGTGCGCTGGTATCCAACGTACACTGCGGGTAACTAGACAACGTTACCCGCAGTGTCGCTGTCCTGATTGCTGCCTGAGCTGTCTGTTTGGCAGCTCAGCAGCGATCATGTAGCGACACACCAGCGATCCTGATCGTTGTCGGGATCGCTGGTGTGTCGCTATGTGAGACGGGGCCTTTACAACTGTGCAATTGGTGATCTTTATCTACTCAGTAAACTTTTTAGCTCATTGTTTAGCGTCTTTATCAAGTCATTTACTACTGCCAGAACGTCTTCATGATGCCTGATGTTTTTAACTCACCTGCAGGTAGTAGTGTCAGTCTACATAGCGTACGCATCCAATGATGGCATGCAAAACATGCAGAGGTAGCTAAGCTAGAACTGACATATACTGAACCAGACAATGTGATTTATATGACATGACAAGGCATCCAACCATCATCACGTTATTTAAGACTATGACGCTGATGAGTACCGTAGGGGAACTGCGATGCAGGAATGCAGAATAACCTCAATTATTGAGTGTTATTTTCACTATTCAGGACTGTATACACAAATGGACAAAATTGTTGGTATTATTTTGGTAAAGTAAGAAAAACCCACTATGGTCACTGAAATTACTTGAAACAGACAAAAATAATTTTCAATTTACTGACTAGCAAATAATGAAAATCAGACATTGCTCTTGAATTGTGATTCAGCAGAAAAATAAAAAACAAACAACTAATGAAAATGTGCTGAACAAAAATGATGATTCCTATAACAATATTTTGTTGCATTACCTTTTGAGACAATCACTGTAAACAAACAATTTCTGTAATTTTCAATGAGACTTTTGCACCTGTCCAGTGATATTTTGGCCCTGTCCTTGTACGAAAGCTGTTCCAGCTGTTTTTAGCTATGTGTTTTGGTCATAATCATTTGGAGCACCCATGACCTGCATCTCAAACCAAGCTGTCTGACACTGGGCAGCACAATGCACCAGAATGCCTTCATGGTCTTTAGATTTCATTGCACCCTGCACAGATTCAAGACACCAAAGCAGCCCCAAAACATAACCTAGCTTACTCCATGTTTCACAGTAGGTACGATGTTCTTTTCCTTGTATGCTTTATTTTTCCTTCTGTGAACAAAGAGTTGATTTGACTTACGAAAAAGCTCCAGTGTTGTCTCATCCATTCAAAAGACATTCTCCAAGAAGCTTTTTCTCATCTGTCGAAAAGACATTCTTCAAGAAGTTTTGTGGCTTGTAAATAAGTCTCTTTATGATTTGCTTTCAACAGTGATTTCCTCCTCAGTCATCTTCTATTCAGTCCACTTTGGCTAAGGGAGCGACAGATGATGGGATCTGACACCAATGTATCTTGACCTTTGAAATTCACCTTTAATCTCTTTGCTTATACTTTGTATTATCCATCACTTTAATTTGTCATCAAATTTCTCTTGCGGAAATGTCCGGGGATTTTTTCTACAGTCCCATAGACCTTAAACTTCTGACTAATATGTGCAACTGTAATAACAGTTTTATCGTGTAAACGTAATTTTAACGTGTTTATCTATTATTTTCTTTCTTATCTCCTGAGACAACTTTCTCCATAGCTTTATTTGTTCCATGTTCCTTATGGTGCACACCATGATAACAAACAGCACAGAGACTACTTTTCACCCTTTAAATAAACAGACTGACCAATTGCAAGTTATAACATGTCCTTATGGTCAAATTATTTTAAAAATTTTATAGGGGTTACATTATTTTTGTCCAGGCAATTTTCATTAGTTTTTTTATTATTATTACCGTATATACTCGCGTTTAAGCCGAGATTTTCAGCCCATTTTTTAAGACTGAAAGTCCCCATCTCGGCTTATACGCGAGTCATATACCGGGGGTCGGCGAGGAGTGGGAGCGTGGGTGTCAGAGATCATACTCACCCCCTCCTGGCACGGTGTCTGTAGCCCCTGCATCTCCCAAGGTCTCCGGCGCCTGTGTTCAGGGTTACGTGTTACCGCTCATTAAAGTCAAGAATATGCGCATATTCATGACTTTAATGAGCGGTACCACGTGACCGCTGAGACCAAGGAAGAAGCAGGGGCTGCAGGGACCGTGCGCCAGGAGGGAGTGAGTAAGACGGGGAGAGGACGGGGAGCAGAGCAATATTCACCTGTCCCCTTTCCACCGCCGCTCTGTCCTCTGACTGTTACGTTCAGGTCAGAGGGTGCGATCACCGGCGCGCAGCGATGGAACGAGGACCGGTAAATATCGCCAGTGTCAGGGGACTGAGCCAGCGACGACACAGGCACCTGTCCCCCATAGCGTGCCGGTGTCCCCGCCTGCTCAGGACACCGGCACCTGGCCCCCCAGCGACGAGAGGTGTGTATGTAATTGTTTTTTTTTATTGCAGCAGCAATATATGGGGGGTATTTATCTATGGAGCATCTTGTTGGGCCACCATTAAACATTGTGAAGCATTTTATGGGGGGTATTTATCTATTGAGCATCTTTTTGGACCACCATTAACTCTTGTGCAGCACCACCCTCGGCTTATACATGAGTCAATAAGTTTTCCCAGTTTTTGTGGCAAAATTAGGGGTCTCGGCTTATACTCGAGTCAGCTTATAAACGAGTATATACGGTATTCTGTTGAACCACAATTCAAAAGCAATGTCTGATTTTCATTAGTTGATAGACAGTAAATTTATACTTTTGTCAGTTTCAAGTTATTTCAGTGACCAGTGTGGGTGTTTATTACTTTCCCAGAAGGGTACTAACAACGTTGTCCATGTGTGTACATTATTATGAATTATATTAACATGCAGGTGCCCCTTTGCAGACGTTGCATTCATCACAAGTGTAATTGACTTTCTAACATTTATTTGGACAGTCAGACTGCCCAAACGTACTTTCAGTGGATAAGCATCTATTAGCCCAAAAATTAATGTAAAAAATATACTACTTGTTTCATTCACTCCTCCAGACTATCATGTAGAGTATCATGCATATTTGCAGCTCACTTTCCCTTAACGTTCCGCCTCTTTGTGACTGAATTCTTTCACATGGGATTGATTTTAGACTATGTTAACACGTTGCAGAAAATCTCCACTGTGGATTTAGTTACAAATTTGAGACTAAATACTTGATGAATCTGCAACAAAATCCGCAAGTAACACATGCTGATTTTGTTGCATATTTCTCCTATGCACCATTTACTAAGCAATGAATGAGGTGAAAACTGCAATAAAAATCAGCAAAATAATGATCATTCTGCCAATTTAAAATCCGTACCATGCTTTCATTTTCGTGCAGATTTTTTACCGCAACGTGTGACTGCAATATTGAAAAACCCATTTACTTGTATTGTACAGTAAATTGCTGTGGATTTGCGGTGCAGAATCCGTACCATAAATTTGTGAAGTGTGAACTTGGCTAAAAATTACAACTAGGAATTCATATCCCTTGTTATCCAGATAAGTTGGGGCTTTCATTGGTGAGACAAAACTATTACATTCATGGCATATCCGGGGACCATACCAAGAATCTATATAGCTAGAATCGTTAGGACAGCTTAAAAAGCGTAATATAGTCTTGCTAATATAAGTGTGATATCCTTTTCAGCATATTTTGTGTTAAAATGTTCTAGCTGCGAGTTGCCGAGGAGAGCAAGAGCAGTAATCTCGACTTTAAAATAATTCATGCAAAAGAAACTGAAGACAGCGGACAATTACTATTTCAATAAATAATTGTTTGCCTTAAAAACTGTTTGCAAATATACTTTC
This sequence comes from Oophaga pumilio, assembly GCA_009801035.1. Lineage (NCBI taxonomy): Eukaryota > Metazoa > Chordata > Amphibia > Anura > Dendrobatidae > Oophaga > Oophaga pumilio. Next base: position 25,698 of record VIAB01023731.1, on the reverse strand, counting down.
TATGTCAAAGTGCTCATAGTTTTAAAGATCTTTGCTTGCTGCCATTTAATAGAAACTTTCATTGTTTAGTACTGGTAGTGGATATATTAAATATATTAAAGTTTCCTTTGAGTATTTGCTGTGTGTTTTATTCTGCAGCATGTCAATTCTTTAGCCGAATTTTTAGCACTTTTCACCCATTGACATCAATTGAGTCAGTCAAATACGCAGCAAAAATGCAAGTATAAAAATGTGAAAGATCTCACGCAGCGGTGGTGAACTCGTGTGACCTCTGTCAAGGCTGCTCAACGCTATATGCTGCTGGAGTGATGACGTTGCTGTCAGTATGTAGCCAGCGGCCAGTTAGAGAAGTCATATCTCCCAATGTGGCTGTTCTACAAGTGAGACCATCGTGGGACACTCTGGATTATGTGGACTATGGAGAGCACATGATTGTTTATTATTTTTGATTGTTTACAGGGGACATGGGCATCAGGTATAATGCGTTCGGTGAGTATGGTAAATTTAGATTTAATAACGGAGTCTGTCATTTTTTTCAAATAAAGGACTTTGTTCTGGGTGTATTTTGTTTACAAACATTTACTATGGGGTTAGTAATGGGGGCGTCTTATAGACGCCTAGCAATTACTAACCAGGGCTTCATGTCAGCTGCCAATACAAGGCTGACATGAACCCCAAATCTATCACCCCACTTGCCACCGCACCAGGGCAAGTGGGAAGAGCGAGGCTAAGCACCAGATTTGGCGCATATTATTGATGTGCCATTTCTGGCGAGCTGATGTTTTTAGTCTGAGATGGGGCAATATCCATGGCCCCTTCCTAGGCTATTAATATCAGCCTGCAGCAGATGTAGGTTTATTCTGTTAATGTTCCTACAAAGGCTGGTAACAAAGTGTGTGTGTTTATTTAACTCTTTACTTACCAGTTTAATAATGAGGGTGTCTAGCTGACACCTCTTCATTACTAAACCTGGTTGACAGTTGCTGACACCAAACCCTAATCCCATTACCCTGATGCCACTGCATCAGAATGAAAAAGAAGGGGTTGAACCAGGAAATTACATCACAAAACATTTTTACTTATTTTTTTCAAATATTTTTATTTAGCTCAAGAAAGCATTCATGGCTGTACAAAAACACATGCAAAAAAACCCGCAGCAAAACGCATGTTTTTGCTGCCAGGAGATGCAGAAACCTTGCAGAAATTTCTGCAAGCAAATACTCAACGTGCGCACATACCATTAAAGTATAGTTACTAGAGATGTGTCTTCTAACTAGTCACCTCTATGAGCATTACATGATCATGGACACAGTATGACAGTAAGCAGAGATTGTGTAAGCCGTGAGGAAAAAATAGTAGAAAACAGCCTCTATATTAATATTTATTGCAGAAAGTAGAATTTCAGCAAAATGCAAGTTTTTATGTAGGGTGCCCTCTGGATGAGCCAACAGCTTACATTACTGTTCCAATAACATGTTATGGCATATGGACAACATAGATAGGTTCCCTCTGCAGCTCAGCTGTTATAGATAAAACCAAGATCCATTCTGCTTGCTACGGCTGCAGACTGTCTACACAAACGCTAACGCCAGTTCTGCACCTTATCAAGTAAGGCCATCTTCTCTACTTCTTCAATAAGCTTGGCTTAACCATGTATTATTTGTATATTTGGTCACAATGCAGAGCTTTTTAGCATAAACATTTACTGCTCACAAGACAGAACTTAACATATTTTGTAATTTTATAAAAATATTATTGTACACAGTGAATAAATAAAAGTCTACACACTCCTTTAATGTTACCCATAATCGGTACAATTTAATTGAAAAACAAACCGAAATCTTTTTTTTCTTTTTGGAGGGGGGTTGAAATAAAGAACTTAAATGATGACATTGCATAAATATGCACACCCGTAAACCAATTTTCTTATTGTCTTTTCATCATCATTTGAAGGACATCCAGTTCTAGCGTAATGTTACAGCTGTGCCAAATTTAAGCCACTTCTTGATGACGGTCTTCACAGTGCTCCATGGTATATCTAAATCTTTTGAAATTTTTGGTACCTTTGTCCTGACTGATAACGTCCAACAATGAAATCCCTTTGCTGTGTTGTAAGCTGTTTACGGACAATGACTTTTGCTGTCGAATGCAGCTAAGAAAATGTCGGAAGAATCCTACTAAAACAGATCAACTGTATATGGGATTAATCGGAATCATTGTAAATGATGGCAGCTGTGTACTGACTACTTTATAACATAAGCTTAAATATGATTGGCTAATTCTGATCAGAGCTACATCATCAATTATGATAGGGTGCTAACACGTATACAACCACATTATTTTAGTTTTGTTATTTTTATTTTCCACCTCAAAATTATTTCAGCTTGTTTGTCAATGGATTTGTACAGATTATTGGTGAAATTAAGGGCTCACTCACACTAGCATATAACACAGCCCAGTGCCAAGCGATGTTTTATTGGATAGCACTCGGCCCAATGTTATTCTATGAGGCACTGCACATCTCCGATTTTTTTTCTCATGCCGATTCGGCAATAGAAAACCATTGATGGCATCTAATGATCGGATCATGTGTACCCATACAAGTCTACGGGTATGTGTGAAATATCACACTGCACTCGGACATCATCTGAGTGCAGTCCGATTACATAGACATAGAGAAAGGAGAAGATGGAAAAATTAAGTTCTTCAATAGGATTTTCTCATGCTAGAGAATTAGATCACACTCAGATGACACTCGGCTCAAATGTCATTAGCATAATCAGCCTGATTCTCTAGCATGAGAGAATTGATGGCCATATGAGTGACCCAGGCCTATTATTCGATCAATAGCACAAACCCAGGAAATGATACTGGCATATACTGATGTTTTTGAGCAATATGTCATTCATGTAGTTGCTTGTACCTTAGCATAGAAGTAACCACTTGTATCCATTTCACATTTCTGTATACCTGCAACAAAAGGAAAATATTACCAGCATTAGTTAGGGAAAAATACATACATAGTGCTGCGTGTCATAATACTGGAAACATGCAGTACAATGGAGTAGTGTAATATCTCATGGCACATCAATGTACATTACTTCTGACTAAGTACAGTCGCTGAGGGGCAAAACACGATATTTGTAGTGTTGTCCTGTGGAGATCAGGTTCATCTGAAGTTCCTCTGCTTGTAGGCATATCTTACCATTATACTGTATTTAGGACCTCACCCAAGAACTGTTGTCTTTTAGTTAGACAAGTCTAAAGTCTTAAATGTATAACAGATGCAGAGTCTTTTTTCAATGTTGGGTCTTTACATCTACTCCTTCAGCTAAAGGTGATTTCCAATTCTAAAAAAGTGGACCCCAAGTGTGTCATATCATGTAAATTTTTCTTGCTGCTCAGTGATTGGCTGTAGCAGTGATGTTGCATTGATAGCTCACATCATCGCTGCAGCCAATCCCTGAGCTCCACAGTTCTTCTGCTTGTGAAGGCAGGATTGGCTGCAGTGGTGATATGAGCTGTTGATGTGACATCCCTGCTGAAGCCAAAGTACAGAAACTGGAGCAAGAGTGGAGAGCTGGGGCTGGACCCCGAGAGGGTGAGTATTATCTGATTTCGCTATTTTACATTACAGGAGACTTTGGGGTTCACTTTTCTAAAAGTGGGAAAACCCCTTTAAGCTATTGATATACATCCTGAAACAAATGTTCTCCAAGAAACAAGGAAAATTTGGAACATCATTGAAAATTGTCACCATTGCAACAAGAGGTGAAGCACCTGCTGAATGCAGGAAAGCTACTAAGGCATTACAGGGAACCTGATGCACAGACATACATCACACCTGCAGTCTTCTGTACCGATAGTACAGTCATGGCCAAAAGTTTTGAGAATGACACAAAT
>VIAB01023731.1:5249-16204 GCA_009801035.1 Oophaga pumilio | reverse complement strand
TTGTGTCATTCTCAAAACTTTTGGCCATGACTGTATACTAATGTGAAGTCCTACAACATGAGAAAGAAACATGATCTATGCCGTTTGCTGAATACACAAGCATACAAACAGTAAGTTTAGATTGTGCTGCTCAAAAACTAAAGGTCATATGTAACAAGAAGACAACTGTAACTTGACACCATTCTTGTCTATGACTTCTCACGTGGGATCCTGAAGACAGATCCAAATGACCACCACTCTAAACTAAAGAAAGGTGTTGATGCCATAACCCTCAAAGTACATCGATGATCCTCGAAAGTGAAGATGAGCAGACCCATGAAAGTTTGGGTTCTGATACCCGACCGAACTTTAGCACAAAGTTCGGTTTGGAAACCAGAACTGTGACCGAACTTGAACCTGAACCTCAACCCTATTGGAAACAATGGGGACCCAAACTTTGGAGCTGGAAAATATCTCTCCCTCTCATCCATTCCCTCTCTCTCCCCCCTATCCGGCTCCCACTCCCCATCTCTTTCTACTCCCGAACTGTAAAATGGACTTCCAGGAGAAGGCTGTGTTCGGAGTTCAGCATCAGACACTAAGGCCTCGCTCTTTCACACTTCAGTCGTTCGACGTCAGTTCCAATCCGCCAAAGGGTGAAAAAAACGGATCTGTTGTAAATTTTCAAAAATGGATGCAGCGGATCAGTTTTCAGACGGTTCCGTTATGAACTTTTGAACCCGAGAAATGTAGGCTTAATATGGCTGGAAAAGGAGAGAGAGACAGAGAGAGAGAGAGCACTCCAGAATGGGTTTCCAGCACTTTCTGCAGAGAATAACGGATCCATTGGCGGATTCCGTCAAAAACGGATGAAGACGGATCCGCCACCCATAGGCATCCATTATACAAATCGGCGGACGCGACGGATCCGTCATGTTCCGCTTTTTCGACGCACACAAAAACCGTCCCAGTGGACGTTTTCAAAAAGCGACGGACGCCAAAATTATGACGGATCCGTCATTTGACGGATCGAATGGACGCCCGTCCGTCAGAATCCGTCACTAATGCAACTCAATGGCAAAAAAACGGATCCGCAAAAAAAAAAAAAAGGCGGATCCGTTTTTGACGCTTTGACGGATTTTAACTGACGTCGAACGACTGAAGTGTGAAAGAGGCCTAAGTGTCCGGTACGAACCCTGAACTTTACAGTTCGGGTGTGCTCATATCTACTCAAAAGTTCTGACATTGTGTGCTGCCAAAACAATGTACAGTATATACGGTATTCAGATTTTCTGGATACTCCGTGGGGAGATATATATGCAATAAGTCTCCACAATTGGCCAAATGACCCCTGTGAGGGGTTTTGCTAGTTTGTCACGATATTAAAATGAGTTTTTTGTGAGAAATTGGTGGAAAGTGCCAGCAACACAGATCTTTATCCTTTAAAGAGAACATTTCAGAAACTTTTATCCTTTCAAACCATTAATATGATTGAGTAGAACATTAAAAAATAAGTCGTTCACTTTATGGCCCCAAAGCACCGCTCCAGCAACGAGAAATCGGATTTTGAAGCTCTGTCAGGAAGAGCATTAGAGACGTGACAATGCACTTCTAGCGTCTCAGTCTCTGCTGTATTTCCTACCTGGCAGCACGTTCCTCTGGATGATTGACAGGTCGGGAGTCCAGGGTGCTGCTAGGTAGGAAATATAGTGTGAGGCTGGGAAGCTGGAGGTGCATCACCACCCTCTAATGCACTTCCAAACTTCAAAATGCGATTTTGCCTCTGGAGTAGTGGTTTGGGGTCTTGAGGGGATCAACTGGCTTATGTTTTAAAGGGCTACTCTATCCTAATAATGGTTTGGAGAGGTAAAAGTTACTGACAGGTTCCCTTTCAAGGGTTTTTCTTCACTTCAGTCCACGTGCACCCGTTCAGTATTTGGTCAGTATTTTACCTCAGTATTTGTAAACCAAAACCAGGAGTGGAAAAATCAGAGGAAAAGTATAATAGAAACACATCACCACTTCTGTATTTTTCACCTACTCACTGATGAAAAATTCTGACCAAATACTGAATGTGTGAACGTGGCCTGAGGGCTCGCTCACAATGCCGTATAGGCTCTCATGCTAAAGAATCAGGCCGATTCTGCTAATGACACTCTGCCAGAGTTTGAGCCGAGTGTCACCTTAGTGTGATCCGATTCTCTCGCTTAAAAGAATCACAGACCAGGTGCAACTAAGATGGAGAACTTAATTTCTCCATCTACTCCATTCCCTGGGTCCACGGATGACATCCGAGTGCAGTCAGATGTTTCACACTCACCCATAGACATTTGTGGGTGCATATGATCCGAATATCAGAGCCACTGGCAGCATGCTGCGATTGTTTTCTCATGCCGAATTGGGAAACATCGGATAGAACTCAGCCATGTTATACGCCATTGCGCCATACTGATGATCTATCCTCTGGAAAGGTCATCAATATCAGATCGTTGGGGGTCCGACACCCAAAACCCCCAACCGATCAGCTGTTTGAAGCATCAGCAGAGGCGGAAGCAAACAGGGTATGGATCAGAACACCACTACTGGCTGCTGCAGGGTACTGAAAATCAGCTCTGATTTTTTTAATAAGACATAAATATCAAAGTAGTAGAAAATCCCTTTAATCCAGTTAAGCAACTTGTAAATTAGTTGCACCACTACAGCAATTGCAGGAGAATGTGGACATTTATTCACCCATTACATAGTGACATTTCAGCTCTCCAGAACTATTTTCGAGCTGTTGTTCCATACTCCATGCCCTTGATGTCAGTACAGACACCGGCTGATGACGGCATCTTGCAGCTTCCTATGTACTACTTTTTTCTTTTTATCAAAGATGGCTGGACTAATGTACAAAACAAGCACTATGTGTTTGTTGGCGCTACAGAAATAAAGATTATTTTTGCTAATAATATTATGAAGTAATGGAAAAGAATAAGTTCAGTTGTAGCAACAGCCTTTGTTAATCCAAATGGTAAGAATTTACTAACAGATGTAAACCAGACACAAAAGAGTCATTTTTGGCACTGCCTCATACACAACGGTGGCTTCTATCCGGAGGGCAAAACCAGTTTTGTTGTTTCTCCAGAAAAGTCCCAAATATATAGAAAACTTCTGTGTTGACATTAGTTTTGGAGGCTGAATGCATGATCCAGGAGAAGGATAATGTGCAGCAGTTTGGGGATTTTTTTTTATTTATTTTACTCACTTATATAGACAGTGCTGTACAGACATTATCTCATTACAGTGTTCTACTATACTAGGGCTATGTTCACACAATACAGTGTTGTCTGCTTAGCACTTTGCTGGAGCTTGTCGTAATCCCCACAAAAATAAGATTCCGATGGAAACCCTGACATGGTCATTAGCTAATATGACGCCGATGGAGTTATTTTGGACACTATCTGGCCTCCGTTCTGGCAGTATTCGTCTTTTTAAAAATTGTGGCAGACCAAGATTTTGCTCATGACTGACCATGATGAACACTGTTGTTAAGGAGACCACTCAGTCACAGTGACTCCGTCAGTGTCACAATAGTGAATGGCTCCGTCAGGGTTGTGTTGGGATATCCTTCAGAATCCTGTTTTTCAGGGATTCCAAAAAACCTTGGCGCAGTGCTCTAAGGGTGAGTTTCCACGATCAGTTAACGCTGCGTGTTTGGCGCTGTGCGCTGGCGCAGCGCCAAACACGCAGCGTCCAGATGTTACAGCATAGTGGAGGGGATTTCAAGAAATCCCGTCTCCACTATGCGTAACATAACGCAGGCGGGAGACCTGCGTAAACGGACATGCGGCGCGTCTTTTCAGCTTGCAGCATGTCCTCGCGTGTTGCGGCGACGGTGCGTCGCCGCAACAGAATTTAACACAGGGCTATGCAGCCCTGCGCTCTTTCCGGAGGTGTTCCGGAGGTGTCCTGAACCCCTCCGGAAAGAGCGCGCGTCAGAAAGGGGGCGGGGCTTAGACGGAGCGGTATTTCCGCTCCGTCCAAAGCGCTATGGTTCCGGACCGTGGAACCATAGCCTAATGCATGTGGGTGAACTTAAACTATCATGGCTCTTGACCTATTGCCTTCAGTTTGATGACCCTTAAAGGTACTTTTTATACATCAAGCCTTGCATTTAATTGCCACCAAATTATGGCATAAGGGCTCATACTCACTTGAGCCGAAAACGGATGATTTTCAGCCGATAAAAAATCTGATTCAAATCGGACCAATGTTATTCGATAGGTGACATCTCATTTGCGATTTTTTTTTTTTCAGCCGAAACCGGTGTGAGAAAAAAATCGCAACATGCTGCGATTTGATGCGATTTTGGCATGATAATTGCTAATGCAATAGATGGTGCTATAAAAAAAAAAATCGCATGCAAATCGCATGACAATTGCACATAATCGGACCATCCTGAAAACCGACCGTTTTTTTCCAGCAAGTGAGTATGAGCCCTTAGGCTGTGTTTCCATGATCAGGAAACACAGCGCTTTGGACGGAGCGGAAAGTCCACTGCGCCCAAAGCCCCGCCCCCTAGTGAACGCGCGGTCAATCCGGATGTATTCATTGAACACATCCGGAACACATGCGGAATGACCGCAGCGCTGCATAGCCCTGTGTTATTTCCCTTGCGGCGACGGAGCGCCGCCGCAAGGGAATAGGACATGCTGCGATCTAAAGAGACGCGCAGCATGTCCGTTAACGCAGGTCTGCCGCCTGTGTGTTTTTATGCATAGTGGAGACAGGATTTCTTGAAATCCCCTCCACTATGCTGTAACATCTGGACGCTGCGTGTTTGACGCTGCGCCAGCGCACAGCGTCAAACACGCAGCAATTACTGAGTGTTTCCTGACCGTGGAAACACACCCTTAGACGTGGAAAGTCCACATGTAAAAAGCACATATGAAAACAAATAAAAGCAAATAAAAATAATTTAGCTTGTAGGTGCAGAAATTCTGGAACATCAAATGCTTATTGTGGGAACAAAGTCTTTCTGTTAATTTTAAAGCGCCTTCCCTATGATTTTCTTGATACATAACCCAGATATGCAGCTCTTGTAGAAGAAGGGAGAAGGATAAAATAACATCTTCTTCTGGGAATCGGGTTTACAAATAAAATCTAAATTCCTTACACGGTGTATTGTTGCCTTGTTCTTATACTGAGGACAGATCAGGATAACGTCCAGGAAGGTTCACAGGAACTTGTACTAATAAATGATAGAAACCAACAAACAGCAATTCCCCATCATATTCCCATTATAGCATTCCCTCTGATACAGGCCGGACTGTCCCGAGAAGATGAAACAATTATATTCCTTCTCTGCTTTCTGGTGAAATATTTCTCACATCTATATACATGTACCTATCTACGTCATACACATATGCATCCATATCTATCAACCGTCTCACACAAATTACCTATTTATTTCATATAATTATCTATATTTTTATCTTTCTGTCCATCTCTATCATATATATATATATCTGTCTATGTCATATAATTATATATCTGTTACTTTATCCTCCTATCATCCATCTCTCATATCGATGTAATAGCTGTCACTTCTATCGTTTACATATCAATATTCTATCGCTCTATTTACATCTCTCTATGTAATGTCTGTCATATCTATCTCACTTCTATCTATTGAGCTATAGAATTATTTCTCTTTTATCTTTCTATCCATCTATGTGTCTATTATCTATCCATTTATCTCCTTATCTATATAAATATCTGTCATTTATTTTTTTCACATATCTATGTAACGTCTATTTTTCTCATTTCTATCTATTGATCGATATCATATAATTATCTGTCTTTTTTCTTTCTATCATCTGTCATTTCTATCTATTCATCCATCAATGACACCAGGTTATCACTTTGTCGCCGGTTCCTGTAGTGAGAATTTCTCCTCGCCCCTTTGAGCCCCAGGACAAAGGATGTGGCGCTTTATGGATGGCAGTGACAATCACGATAGTCGCGATACACGATCTCCAGCGCTCTCAGGATGAATGATCTCTGCCCACAACATCCAACAATAGTGAAGTCGCGGCCACTCTCCGCCGCCCGTCAGTTCCGTCCCCTCCTCTGTGAGCAGCAGCTGCCGGGGACGTGACGGCTGCTGGTGCCTGATGGCGCATTATGGGGACCGCGCTGCTCCCGTCCCGAAAGGTAAAAGTAACAAGTGTCCGCTAGCGCTCGGTGCAGACTCTGCGCTTGTGTGTAATGTCGCGCATCTCTTACCTCGGCCAGTTCATCTGCTTCTGTAATATTCACCCACATAACAATGTAGTCCACGTCTGCACCCATGGAGGAAGGTCCCCAGCCACTCCCGGTATATAGGTAGTAAGTCAGGCAGTGAGGAGCCCGGAGGTGACTGCCGCTCTGCCCATCCCGGCACCGCACACAGCACGGGCAGCGGCAGCCGCAGCATATAACCGCGGTGGGCGTGGCCGACACTGAGGAGACTGAGGCGCGAGAACACTGTGGCGACTGAGGCAGGGGGTCCTGCTGCCTGACTGACTGGTGGGCTCACTGCAGACCCCAGTAATATAATGGGAAACCAGTCATCTCTCCCCATACACAGACAGGGGGGTCCTGCTGCCTGCCTGACTGGTGGGCTCAATGCAGACCCCAGTAATATAATGATGAACCAGTCATCTCTCCTCATACACAGACAGGGGTCCTGCTGCCTGACTGACTGGTGTAGTCACTGCAGACCCCAGTAATATAATGGTGAACCAGTCATCTCTCCTCATACACAGACGGGGTCCTGCTGCCTGACTGACTGGTGGGCTCACTGCAGACCTCAGTAATATAATGGTGAACCAGTAATCTCTCCTCATACACAGACAGGGGTCCTGCTGCCTGACTGACTGGTGGGCTCACTGCAGACCCCAGTAATATAATGGGGAACCAGTCATCTCTTCCCATACACAGACAGGGGTCCTGCTGCCTGACTGACTGGTGTAGTCACTGCAGACCCCAGTAATATAATGGTGAACCAGTCATCTCTCCTATACACAGACAGGGGGTCCTGCTGCCTGACTGGTGGGCTTACTGCAGACCCCAGTAATATAATGGTGAACCAGTCATCTCTCCTCATACACAGACAGGGGTCCTGCTGCCTGACTGACTGGTGTAGTCACTGCAGACCCCAGTAATATAATGGTGAACCAGTCATGTCTCCTTATACACAGACAGGGGTCCTGCTGCCTGACTGACTGGTGTAGTCACTGCAGACCCCAGTAATATAATGGTGAACCAGTCATCTCTCCTCATACACAGACAGGGGGTTACACAGACAGGGGGTCCTGCTGCCTTACTGGTGGGCTCACTGCAGACCCCAGTAATATAATGGGGAACCAGTCATCTCTCCCCATACACAGAGAGGGGTCCTGCTGCCTGACTGGCTGGTGGGCTCACTGCAGACCCCAGTAATATAATGGGGAGCCAGTCATCTATCCCCATACACAGACAGGGGGTCCTGCTGCCTGACTGACTGGTGGGCTCACTGGATACCCCAGTAATATAATGGTGAACCAGTAATCTCTCCTCATACACAGACGGGGTTCTTATGCCTGACTGGCTGGTGGGCTCACTGCAGACCCCAATAATATAATGGTGAACCATTCATCTCTCCTCATACACAGACAGGGGTCCTGCTGCCTGACTGGTGGGGTCACTGCAGACCCCAGTAATATAATGGGGCACTGGTGGACACAGTCAGAAAAGGGCCCCTGTGAAAGAACAATACATGGGCCCTTTGTAGCTCAAGCTCTCCTAAAAATGCAAAATTGTACCTGCTTTGGAGGTATAAATGGGCCCCCTCACTTCTTGGGCCCCTGTGCGGCTGCACAGGTTGCACCAATGATATGTGCACCCCTGTAATGGGGAACCAGTCATCTCTCCTCATACACAGACAGGGGTCCTGCTGCCTGACTGACTGCACGGGTCACTGCAGACCCCAGTAATATAATGGGGAACCAGCCATTTCTCCCCATACACAGACAGGGGGTTCTGCTGCCTGACTGATTGCTCGGGTCACTGCAGATCCCAGTAATATAATGAGGAACCTGCCATTTCTCCCTATACACAAACAGGGGGTCCTGCTGTCTGGCTGACTGGTGGGGTCACTGCAGACCCCAGTAATATAATGAGGAACTTGCCATCTCTCCTCATACACAGACAGGGGTCCTGCTGCCTGGCTGACTGCTGGGGCCACTGCAGACCCCAGTAATATACTGGTGAACCAGTCATCTCTCCCAATACACAGCGTTATGTTGCCTCAATCCTTAAAATTTCTAAGACAGCAGTCCATTACAAGGTCAAGCAGCAGACATTGGGGACAAGAAAGACAGACAGAGGGCAAAAAAGACTCTCCACTGACCGGTATGACCGTCATCTTATTTGAATGTCACTCAGCAACCGCAGGATGACATCAAGTGACCTACAAAAGAAATGGCAGCTGGGGTTAAGAGCACGGCAAGAACAGCTCGTAACAGGCTCCTAGAGGTAGGGCTCAAGTCATGTAAAGCTAAAAAAGTCATCAATGAGAAGCAAAGGAGAGCCAGGCTGAAGTTTGCCAATGAGCATAAGGATTGGACCACAGAGGACTGGAGTAAGGTAATCTTCTCTGATGAGTCTAATTTTCAGCTTTGCCCAACACCTGGTCATCTAATGGTAAGATGGAGAGGCGTACAAGCCACAGTGTCTTGCACCCACTGTGAAATTTGGTGGAGGATCGGTGATGATCCGGGGATGTTTCAGCAAGGCTGGAATTGGGCAGGAAGGCCTCTTTCACACATCAGTTTTTTGCAATCAGGCACAATGCGTCAAATTTTTAAAAAGACGGATCCAGCGCAGATTGTAAAAAAGTGATGTGCCGGATCTGTCGTGAACTGTTGAACCCGGAAAATGTATTGTTGCATGTCTGGCATGGAGGAGAGGAAAGAGAGAGAGAGACCTTGGTTTTCAGCTTCCAGACATGTGTAGATGAAGAAAACGGAGTCTGGTGGCCTGATCCGGCACCCATAGACTTGTATTGTATGACCAAGCCTGACGTGCCGCTTCAGGCGCTATACGTTGTGTCCGGCAAAAAAAAAAAAGTTACATGATGCGTCCTGTCCAGCCGACGGAATTAAAATCTATGACGGATCCGGCAGAAAACGGACGAAACGCAATGACATGCGGCGCAATCCGGCGCTAATGCATGTCAATGAGAAAAAAACGGATCCGGCGGTAGAAAAAAACGGATCCGTTTTTTTCAAAAACTGCCGGATCGCGCCTGACGGCGAAAAACTGATGTGTGAAAGAGGCCTTAGTCTTAGCGAAGGACGTATGAATCAAGCTGCATACAAGGTTATCCTGGAAAAACAGTTGATTCCTTCTGCTCAGGCAATGTTCCCCAACTCTGAAGACTGTTTTTTCCAGCAGGACAATGCGCCATGCCACACAGCTAGGTCAACCAATCTGTGGATCAAGGATCACCACATCAAATCCCAGTCATGGCCAACCCAATCTCCAGACCTGAACCACATTGAAAACCTCTGGAATGTAATCAAGAGGAAGATGGATAGTCACAAGCCATCAAACAAAGAAGAACTGCTTAAATTTTTTTGTACCAGGAGTGGCATAAGGTCACCCAAAAGCAGTGTGAAAGATTGGTAGAAAGCATGCCAAGAGGCATGAAAGCTGTGATTAAAAATCATGGTTATTCCACAAAATATTGATTTCTGAACTCTTTACATTAGTAGTGTTGTTTTTAAATTATTATGAACTTGTTTTCTTAGCATTATTTGAGGTCTGCAAGCACTGCATTTTTTTGTTATTTTGACCATTTCTCATTTTCTGAAAATAAATACAAAATTTATTGCTTGGAAATTCGGAGACATGTTGTCAGTAGTTTATAGAATAAAAGAGCAATTTACATTTTACTCAAAAATAAACCTATAAAGAGAAAACTCAGCCAAACTGAAAATTTTGCAGTGGTTTCTTAATTTTTGCCAGAGTTGTAGATCAAAACAGATACCAAGAGAGGAATTAGGGCCCTGCCCGCAAACTTACAATGTATGAGGAGAAAGGGGAGACACAAAAGGTGGATGGTAACAATTGCTCTCATTGTTGGGACCAGCAATAGTGTAAAGGGTATGCCACACTAAGCGAGATCGCTAACGAGATCGCTAACGAGATCGCAATTGCGTCACCATTTATGACGCAGTAGCGATCTCGTTTGCGACTTAACTGTGTGTGACATGTAGCAGCGATGTGGCCCCTGCTGAGATGTCGCTGATCGTTTGTAAACGTTCTGAGCCGTTTTTTGGTTGTTGGTGTCCTGCTGGTGAGCCTGAATCGCTGAGTGTGACACCCTTTATGAACGACTTCACCAGCATCGCAGGTGGGACTAGGTTTTCCCAACGACCGCAGAGGTCGTTATACAGATCGCTGATGAGATGTATTTGGAATCACAGATCGCTGATGAGATGTGTTTGGAATCACACAGCTAAGTCGCTAACGAGATCGCTACTGCGTCAAATGGTGACGCAGTAGTGATCTCGTTAGCGATCTCGCTTGCAATCTCGTTTAGTGTGGCATACCCTTAAGAATTGAAGGGATTCGTTCTTAAGGGATTCGCTCTGGTAGGCAAGGGCCGGACCGCAGTTATGAGGCAACACACAGGCTTTAAGTCCAAAATCAATGTTTCAATGTCTGTTTAACACCAGGTAACAAAACATCACAAAACATAAATGCATTCCCGCTTGGAATATCACTGTTCCCAGACACACCCTTGCATGGGACGGGCTTGACTAAGCGGCTGCAGGCCAGCAGGGACCGCCAGGTGCCTTCCCGGGTGGTCTGGAACTCGCTTCCGGTGCTAACTGACACACTGTAACAGAAAGTCACACGTCCAGGCTAACTCCAGCCAAGCTCCTCAACAGAACCGCGTGGTT
>VIAB01023729.1:1116-11495 GCA_009801035.1 Oophaga pumilio | reverse complement strand
ATATATGAATTGATTCCTGTGGATATTGCAGCAGTTGACAGTCACGCTATATAGTAATTGTGTTCCACATAACCTTTCATGGTGAGCATATCACCCCTATCTTTCTATCCCTCACCCTATTGTGCTTTGCATATTTTTTTCACATTATGGCCTAAAGCTGTTTTCACACGTCCTTCATACAGTAACTGTAATCCACAATGGGCTAATCAGGTCCTTTTGTAATCTACAAAGAATTAGATTATATGGAAACATAGTGAGGCATTATTATAGCAATTGTTCAAAGACAATGTGGCAGTGTTATTCCTAGCAACAGAGGATCAGTAGTCTTTAGTCGGTTGCATGCTGTCAACACTCACCTTGATTACTCCAAAATAATCTGAGCAGTAAATTAATCTGTTTAACGTTTGCAACACCCAAAACTCCCATAAGGTTCTATGGTTTTCTAGGTGCATTTACAATGGATGATGAAAGCCTTTATATGAACGCCGATCGGTTGCATGTAAGTAATTTAATATCCTGTTTAGCCAGGCTGATCACACTTCCATACACACTGAACAATTGTTAATACGATCATTCCGTATGCATAGAATAGCATTGCTCTTCTAACATAAGGATACAAAACCAACAGCCTCAAAGAAGCACTTCCCAAAATATGTTGTTTTCTAAACCTTTGTAAATATGTCTATAATGTAGTATAGTGGTATTAAAATTCTTATAAATCACCGTTTTCCTTTGTTTCTAATGCCGCTCAGGTTATTTTCTGGGACACATAATTTGAAATCAGATGCGCCGAATCTTAAAGGGGTTTATGTGTAGTTGCTATCACAATGTAAGTCTATGCTGCCTTGTTTTAAGGCTCTATAGGCCAGGGCACCACAGGGGCTCAGTGGTTAGCACTGGAGCCTTGCAGCACTGGGGTTCGGGGTTCGAATCCAACCAAGGACAACATCTGCCAAGAGTTTGTTCTCGCCATGTTTGCGTGGATTTCCTCCAGGTTCTCCGGTTTCCTCCAACATACTCGGAATTAGATTGTTAACCCAAATGGGGACAGCAGTGATGTCTATA
Organism: Oophaga pumilio; assembly: GCA_009801035.1. Taxonomy (NCBI): domain Eukaryota; kingdom Metazoa; phylum Chordata; class Amphibia; order Anura; family Dendrobatidae; genus Oophaga; species Oophaga pumilio. The sequence continues at coordinate 10,430 of VIAB01023729.1, read as the reverse complement.
AAGCACTGTGGAATTATTGGTGCTATATAAGTGAGTAAAATAAATAAATAGGCTTACATTGATGGAAGAAAACAGGAAAGAACCAGCGGCTTGTGGTGTGGGGAAGCAAGGAGCATGTGTAGTTGCACGCTGATGAAATGGAAGAGAAAAAATATGCGTGTTTGAAACGCGTAGCTGCTATGCGGTCATGTGAACTTGCCTTTTCAAGTCTGGTTTTATATGCAAGCAAATAAATCTATCTTTTTGGACCGTTTGGAAGCTGGAGCAAACATTTTTTTCTCTTCCATTGATGGAAGAAACACTGTCCTGCACAATGTGAGACCTGGGAAAGGTGTGACAAAGAAAAGGACAGGAGTGGCGCTAGAAATGGGGGAAGATGGAGATCAGTAAGTATTTTAATACATCTACATTGCATTGCAGACGTGTTTAGGGGATAGATTTTTTTGTGAGGAGTGCTTTGTTAAATGGGAATGTGGCTTGAATAAATCTTGAATATATGGGTTAATACAGTATACTATTTTTTCTAAAATGCACTAAATGAACTAATAATCATAAATCATTTTTAATGCCTCACATTCTAGCTAAAATCTTCCCCACCTCATCTAATGAATGATTTAGCTCTGCTTCGACTCGGTATAGATAATATCCCTCATGTAAACGGAATCATTTTCTGTCAGGCATCTTCAACAACCATTATCTCCGTAACACAAAAAATGGAAATCACCTTTAATCCCTTCAGTCTCTGAGATAATAGGGAAGGTAAACTCTAATTATACGTATAAAGATACGATAGCACAAAACCAGTATGAATGGTGACGATTTGATAAAGCTGGGGAATTGCAGTATCACACTTCACATGTAGTTGCATTATACTGGAAGCAAGCACTGGATTTATGGCACGCTCCACACCCCTTTACCAATTAGTTTGTCCATTCTTCTTAATGCTATAATAGGTTTATTACTACAACAGATCTAGTATATAAACCGCATCTAATAATATAATGATTTTGCTGTATTTATGTAATAAGCATGATATATGATAAATTACTATGTAACATTTAAAACAAATAAAAACAATGTTAAAAGAATATCATTGTTGTCAGAAGCACATGATGTTTACAGAGGACAATGTGCTGCCAAGAATGATGATTTTTAAGCAAGTTAAAATGAGCAAGCATTTTGTTCATATGTTTAGTAATTGGCCAATAATCGCATTCGAGCGTTCCTAATGACACTCATTCTAGATTATCGGCTAGTGTAAATACACCCTAAATTCTGTTCACTTTATGTTAGTTATCATATTAGGAGATCCTTATGACATTATATTAACCCCTTTCCGACATCGGGCGTAATAATACTCCCAAGTCAGAATCCCTCCCTTTGATGTGGGTTCCGGCGTTGAGCCCACATCTTTCCCGGCACTTGTCAGCTGTTTTGAACAGCTGACATGTGCCTCTAACAGCCACGGGTGGAATCACGATCCACCCACGGCTGTTAACCTGTTAAATGCCGCTGTCAATCTCTGACAGCGGCATTTAACTCGAGCTTACCGGAAGAGCACCGGACTTCCCGCTCATCAGTGACCTTGTCATGTGATCGTGGGTCACCGATGGGTTGCATGACAAACCAGAGGTCTCCGGCAGACCTCTAAGGTTGTAATAGCCGGATTGCTATGAGCGCCGCCTGGTGGTCGGCTCTCATAGTAAGTGAGCATTTCTGCTACAAACAGGCAATCTGATCATCGCCTGTGTGTAGCAGAGCCGATCGGATTATGGTAGCTTCTAGTCTCCCATGGAGACTATTGAAGCATGCAAAAAGTAAAAAAAAATGTTTTAAAAAATATAAAAATATAAAAAATTATAAAAGTTCAAATCACCCTTTCGCCCCATTCAAAATAAAACAATAAATAAATACACATATTTGGTATCGCCGCATTCCTGATCTATCAATATAAAAAAAGAATTAACCCGATCAGTAAATGGCATAATGAGAAAAAAATTCAAAACATCAGAATTACGTTTTTTGGTCGCTGCTACATTGCAATAAAATGCAATAAAATGCAATAAAATGCAATAACGGGCGATCAAAAGATCGTATCTACACCAAAATGGTATCAATAAAAACGTCAGCAAGTTGCACAAAAAATAAGCCCTCACCCCACCCCTGATCACGAAGAATGGAGATGCTACAGGTCTTGGAAAATGGCAACATTTTTTTTCTACCAAAGTTTTTTTTTTTACCACTTAAATAAAAAAGAACCTAGACATGCTTGGTGTCTATGAACTCATAATGACCTGGAGAATCAAAATGGCAGGTCAGTTTTAGCATTTAGTAAACATGATAAAAAAAAACAACTGTGGAATTGCACTTTTTTTGCAATTTCACCGCACTTGGAATTTTTTTCCCCATTTTCCAGTACACGATTTGTTAAAACCAATGTTGTATCATTCAAAAGTACAACTTGTCCCACAAAAAACAAGCCCTCACATGGCCATTTTGACCAAAAAATAAAAAAGTTATGGCTCTGGGAAGAAGGGGAGCAAAAAACGAAAACACAAATACGAGAATACCTCTGGTCGTTAAGGGGTTAAGGAATTACTTTTATGCAGTTAACAGGATTATTAAAGAAACAACCCTGTTATGGTCTCACTTTGTGAGGTGAATCCTCTAAGCCCAGGTTTTTATTGACGCATGGATTCCGGGTGTTGATGCAGCAGGCAGGTAAGGCATGCGGGAAACAAGGGCTGGAAGCACTGTAGGCTGCAGGCAGACTGGACACCAGAAAGCAGCAATAGAAGCATTGGAGGCTGCAGGCGGACAGGACACCACAAAACAGGTATGGAGCAGGTACTAGAAGCTTTGGAGGCCACAGGAAGTCAGGACACCAGAAAGCAGATATGGAGCAGGTACTAGAAGCATTGGATACCGCAGGAAAACAGGACACCGGAAAGCAGGTATGGAGCAGGTACCAGCAGCACTGGAAGCCACAGGAAGACAGGACACCAGAAAGCAGGTATGGAGCAGGTACTAGCAGCACTGGAAGCCACAGGAAGACAGGACACCAGAAAGCAGGTATGGAGCAGGTACTAGAAGTACTGGAGGCTGCAGAAATACAGGACACCAGAAGGATGCAGGTATGGAGCAGGTAGTAGAAGCATTAGAGACCGCAGGAAGACAGGACACCAGAAAGCAAGTATGGAGCAGGTACTAGCAGCAATGAAAGCCGCAGAAGACAGGACACAAGAAAGCAGGTATGGAGCAGATACTAGAACCACTGAAGGCTAGAGGCAGACAGGACACAGGAAAACTTAGAGTCTTAAAACCAAGACCCATGTGTGTCTCTTGATGGGCCTTATATAGGGCTAGCCAGATAATCACATAGGAGCATGCCGGTGCCACTTGCAAAACTATAGAAGATGATCAAGCCCTGCCGAGCCAGGGTAGATGCATAAGAATGGCTTCAATTGCTACTTACTATTTTCACAAAAAAAACCACTGCATTCAATTTTGCAAATTAAGCGGCCCAACCCAACCCTCTGTCTAAACGTCCCCCCCAAAAAAAAAACCCTCTGCAATGGTCAGGTGAATGAAATAGCTCTTTATCGGATACCACCTGACTGCTTAATCTAGTTCATCCAATCACAGGCTGAAGTTGTCCTGTGGCATTGCATCTGCTGCCGGCTGATTACAGGGTTAGACAGCAGGTGTGTAACATTGATTGTGATTGCCGAATCCAAGCCCCCGGGCAAACCCTTAGAATTCTCCAATACAAAGATCATATACGTGGCTGACATGAGAGGCTGATATTACTTCCATATATGCAGGTGACTTCTCTAGGGTCTAATGTAACCTCTGTAGGTTCATGTGATGTCTGCAGGGGCTGGCAATCAGCTCTTACAGAAATCATATCATATTAGCCCCTACTACTGAAATCGTATCAGCTCTACGGAAGCCTGATGTCGGTAAAGCATTATAGTAATAATCAGTCATCCCCTCATGTTAGTATATTAATGAATCCCATCTCTCCAGCTTACAATCGCATACTACCTTTCATTTGTTTAATAAATAATAAGTATAATATAATAAATCAATTAAATAATTAAGTCTAATTAAAGAAAAATTAATCACACCCACACACCCCTGTTGCATAGGTGTATTGTATAATACACACTGTTCTCCACAATCCACACCCTCTTCTCCTCTGACATAGTGCCAAACACATCAGGGAAGCACCCAACAACCTTTGCACTGTCAATTGCAGGAGTTCTTCTACCCATTCAGTCTCAGCGCTGTATCACAATCAGGATATATGAAACACTTAGTGATGGCAACGTGCCTCCGCGTCTCAGTGACCATAAGAATTAGATAGGAGACACTAGGTTATTCCCACATGCACAATGCCCTGCAGCTGAGCTCAGTTGTCTTTTATTTGTTAAATATTCTCACGCTACGTATGGGAAATGTCTCAATCTCTTTGTGTCAGTGATTCCAAAATCTGCCTGCGTAGATCAGTGATGAGCAGTGTTTACTTGTGTCTGTGCCTCTGGTGAAATAAAACTGTTGCTGGCACCATACTGTCCCTCTGGAACATTCTTTTAATCTTGAGTACGTTTTTATTTGCTTCCAAAAGTAAAGGCTATGCTTAATAAGCAGCAGTTGTAATTATGTAAATCTTGTGTAATTTGATTCACATAACTTTCATGCTTGAGTCATATTCTAGTAGAAATAAATGGCAAAGTTCCGCGATTGCCTTGTTCGCTGTTGTTGGATACAGTGGAGAGGGCCTGCTGGGACACTGGAGAATGTCTAATAATTCTCTTCCCTTTTGTTATACACAGATGCCTTTCTGTTTTCCATAATTTAACTCCATGTTGTAGATACTTGAGTTGTGCGTCAAAATTATTATGGTTACATTTGTTGTGCTTTGTTAAATTAATTTTTACATAATGGAGCTTTACGTATAGAAGATTCTCAATATACTTTTCTATCTTTGAGTGGTCTAATTATATTAGACATTGGAAGTCAAGGGCTAATTGATTTCCAGATCTGTATTCTGTTCATAGATTTGCATATTATTTTTGGAGGATTTTCCTTTCATTGGCCCCTTCAAGCTATCATTAAGTGTGACCTACTTTTAAAGAGGGTGTACAAGATAAAAAAAAATATATATATAATAAATGCTTTTTTCCCCAAAACAGCACCACATCTGCTTATAGTTTGTTTCTGGTATTACAGTTTATATTCAGTAAAGTAAATATATCTGAACTCCTATACCCAATGCAACCTGTTTTGAAAGAAGCAGACATGTCTTTGTAGACCTGCACAACCCTTAAGCTAGGGCCCAAATCATCAAGCATGGAGTTGTTTACACCAGTCTTGATGAGGAGATATGCTGGAGTCAGATGCTCATGCTTATGCCTCTCTATGAAACAGGAGTAATGGATGAGTGGTGTACACCTCTGTGTGCTCCTTACCACAAATCCTACTCCAGTTTCTGCTGGAGCAAGATTTGTGGTGTAGTGAACGCTCGTTATGAATTTGACGCATCCATCCAACCCCAGCTCTGGGCACTCTGTCAAAGTTGTGCAAAAATGGCATAAAAACACCAAAAGGTGCAGTCTTGAGTTGCAAAAAAATTATGCAACTTTTCAAAGCCTTTTACACCAGAATTCTCGTGCAAAAGCTTTGATGAATCGGGACCAAGTCCTTAAGGAGTTTTCAGATTTGGAGGAGGATTTGGTGGAGTTTCTCCTTGCTCCAAAAACTCCTTGAAAACCGCTGTGTGCACATAGGCTTATGTTATGTGCATACTGCTTCGTTTAGATGCCCACTCAGCTGCTTTGTATTCCCATTCGAATCAGCTTCAGGTATACCCCTGTTGCTGTTTTCCAAAGGCAGCTTCACCAGTGGCTTTGCCATTGTTCTTGCTATACTATACTCTATACTAGAGAGAGAACTTTTTTTTAACCATTTTAGGGTTTCCGAACTCTGAAGCAGTCAAAATAAGTGACATAAGATGGAACACATGCACAGCAATGTCTTTTTGAGATTGCAGTTAACTATGTTCATTTTATGAGGTGCATTCATGCATTTGTACTGAGGGCACATACCCTTACATTACATTCATACTGAGCGTTTTTTATGAGTTTTTTTTACCAGATCCTTCCAAATCTTCCTGAAAAGCTCAAAACTCCTAAAAAATGTTTGCTTCAAGAACTCAGCAAAAAGATTCAGTGTCCACATACCCAAATAAATGATTTTGAAACTTACAGTGCAAGACTTGTCTTTGACACTGGCTTTTTCAAATGCTTGATGGTTTCCACAACAGAGAAAATGCCAAGTGAGAAGCCTCGTAATGGTGATAAATGTTTCTGGATCTGGTAATTAATGGTACAGATAAAGCTCCTATCATATCATCAGGAAGAACCAATATTTTTGCTTTTATATGTCTATGTTTTTTATGCTATCTATTTTTATTATATGTGGAAATAATACAATAGAAATGACAATTTCCTGGAACATCATTATTAACTGAGAAATCATTCACCAGTTGCCCTTGCCCGCTGACTTCCATCAATACACAAACAGCCACATTCATGTCCGAGTATATTAAATATTTTATCTGCTATTTTGCATGAAAAGTTAATAAGGTAAGATCATTAATATTAATGTCAATTGAATAATAAAGTTCTTACTGTCTGTTTTGGAATTCATTTTATAATTGTCTGGCCAAGTATAAGGATTCACTCATAGCATCTAGGAGTGGCACTTGCCAAAATGAGGAGCAGGTTCGTTTTACGAGGATTCCCATCATAACAGCACCGACTTGGCAGGATGCTATCTACAAGTCATAAACCTCATAAGCTATAAAAAAAATTGAGGACATAATACTATTCATGTATAAGACAACATTAATACCAGTGAGTGTTATTGCTATGTCTCACCTGAAGAGATGGATCCTCCAGGGCCTTAGCCTGGATGCAGCATCAGTTTGTGGCGCTGGTGAAGAAAGACAATGTAGTTGGGACAGTGATGGCAGATGTGGCAGGCTGGAACAAAAGTAGCTGAACTGGAACAACTGCAACAGAGGCCAGAACAGCAATGTAGCAGAGTTGACTTAGCAATGAGGATCCGGAGAAGCAGAGCTGAGTTTACAATGGAGGCTCAATAGGGGTGATGAAGCAGTACTGGAATGATGTTCTGTGGTTTCAGCACTCCTACATCAAGCTAAGCTGTATAGCTCTACTATTTCATGGTTTCAGAGTTGTACACCAAAGCATGAGATAAGCAGGGCTGGAACCACAGGAAAGCAGAGTTATACAGAGTAGCTTTATGTAATAGTGCTAAAACCATGAAATTGCAGAATTGTACAGCAAAGCGGGATGTACCAGTGCTGGATCCACAGACTAGCAGAGTTGTGTTCGCAGTGGTTGTACAGAGTATTGGCAGGAAAAGTTTTTTTATTGTTCGATCATTAGCCATAGCGACTTGATGGATGAACAATCTAGAAAGAGTGATTTTATGCAAGCCTAGGGTCTTCTCCACATTTATTTTGTTAGTATCAATCCATCGGATAGCTGGTCCTTCTCTTCGTCTTGTTCCTTCTACTCTTCCGACCATGATATCCTTCTCCAGTAATTTCTCTTTGATGTGATGTGTCCAGAGTAGGCAAGTCATAACTTAGTGATCATTGCTTCAAGTGACATGTCTGGCTTGACTTGTTCCAAAATTCATTTGTTTGTTCTTCTTGCCATCCATGGTATTGATAAGATCCTTCTCCAGCACCACATTTCGAATGCATTGATTCTTGTTCTACCAGTGCTGGAACCATAGAATAGCAGAGTTTTGTTTGCAGTGGCGGTGCAGCGTTTTAGCAGGAACACCAACTATCTGAATACACAGGCGTTGTTCTGCTGCCTGAACTGGGTTTAAATGACCTAGATAGATAACATCATCAGAGCAAGTCAACCCAGTGAGCAGGAGAAGAGACAGGACCATGCAGCTCTGGAACCAGGACTGGTGAGTAAAAGTTTAGAATGAAAGAGCATTAGAACAGTCAAATCAGAATAATACAATATCGGGGTGCCTGATTGCCTTCTAATAACAATTTCTGCACAAAAATAGGTAAGTCCCTTATTTAGAACCTCCATTTATTAGCCTGAGCAGAAAGTGGGTGTAAAGACCCTCTCTCTATAGGGGACCTGGGATGTCCTGATTATGGAACTCTTGCAGATTATAATTTATTGTTAAAGGTCGCATCAGGGGGACAACCTGTAGTCCGCTAATTTTTAGAAATGCATATCAAAGTAAAAAAGAGAAGGGTTGCAGAAGCTTTGGTTCCAACTGCACCCTTTGGACAAAGTGGCCCCTAGAAAATAGCAGTAACACTAATGACCTATGCAGAGATGTCATGATATGTTATAATAGTTGTATAGTGTTGGCAGCATGTATAGTGTTGGCAGTTGACTCATGATACTCTCCAAGCGTGTGACAACAGAACTTGTTTATTTAAGAACAATCAGGAACAATATATGATAAGCTTAATAGATCAGGAATAAATAATTTGTGTGTCTCTATCTGTGCAGCATCTACAGCAGGCTGCTTCTCTCATACACAGACACAGGAAAAACAGGAAATACAGTCACATGCTCTCCCTGTGTGAGCCTCTGGGAATTTTTTGTTTTTGTTCTAACTTTATACACAGCATAAAAATCTAGCAACTAACCACTCATAGACAGGAATGGAGTTGTTGCATTAAACATATTTCAACATCCCCACTCAACAACTACTTATCCTTAGTCCCATTGCGGTTCTGAAGTTCACAAACTTGGCTCTTGATAATGGCTTTGTCATACCATCAGCTATGATTTTGTCAGATTCGCAATAAACAAACTTGAGTACACCACGTTCCAGTCTCTTTGGCGTGGCTTGCTTACACGTCGGCAGAAAATTCCGACTGTGGCTGTGATATCCGGACGAGTTGTGGTTGCTATGTACAGAAGTGCACCCTCTGCTTTTCTGTAACACTCATTGCTGGGTAGCAGATCTTCTTCTCCTTCCGACTTTAAGTAGGACGGGTCCATTGGTGTTGACGCACCTTTGGCTTCTGACATTCCAAACTGGTTTAGTAAGTGTTTTGACCATATAAGAAAGGCATCTAGCTGGGATACCTTTATTTGGCCTTTCTGATCTCCTGACTGGAGGTTGACTTGGTTCTTCTGTGTCTTCCTTGGTGGCTTCAGAGCTTAACCTTTTCCTTTTCGGTGTCTGGATTTGGTGATTGAGATCTTAGGTTAAATAACTAGTGTAACTTC
>VIAB01023728.1:12880-26138 GCA_009801035.1 Oophaga pumilio | reverse complement strand
CGCCCATATGTAGCATATTTACTGCATTGCTTTGAGCGCCAACCACCGAGCGACGCTCACAGCAATGTGCTGGCAACAACCATAGAGGTCTCTATGAGACCTCTGGTTGTCAAGGCAACGTGTCGCAGACCCCGATCACGTGACGGGGGTCGGCGATGCGCTCATTTCCGGCTCGGCGGCCGGAAAGCGCTAGTTAAATGCCCGCTGTCAGCTTTGACAGCGGGATTTAACTAGTTATTAGGCGCGGGCGGATGGCGATTCCATTCCATTTACAACAGCTGACATGTCGCGGCTTTGAAATGGGCTCACCGCCGGAGCCCATCTCAAAGCAGGGGATCCTTACCGATGACGTACTTTCCCGTCATCGGTAAGGAAGGGATTAATATGGTCTGCAAGTGTACTCGTCAGTTAGCTAGATAGGATTCTGTATTGTGTGAAATCAATCATCCAGCATCTAACTAAATTGTGCAAAAACTGTGTTGCAGTCTCAGGAGGCCCAATTTGCTAATCCAAATTGTTTGGGATAAAACTGTGTTTCAGTGAGAAATCAGAAGGCTAGCTTTCCACTTAAAAATAGATAGATAATTTTATTAAGACAATTAATTAAAATACAATGACATAAACAAAATTAATTGGAGATGCTGCTAATCCAAACGGGGAGGCAAACAACTATGATTGGGCAATCCTCTTATAAAAAGATACTCACCTCTCCCCAAGGCACGCCTCCTGACGAAGAAGCGAAACGTGCGTTGGGGCGACGGGGAAGCGGGTGTGCAAGCACGTATCATGTAAGTGCCCTCAGGAACTTTCCTTATATTTCAGCATTTCCTCTATGGTAGCCGTTCATGTATGGTTGATGTCCCTAGTGGACTGTGGTATATTTATTGGGGATTTTTCAGGACTGAATATAATTACTATCTTTTGAATGTGGGATATGTTTTCCCTTATTAAATGAGTCTTATTGAGTGCACATTTATGCGCATGGGCCACATGTTTTTTGCCTCCCCGTTTGGATTAGCAGCATCTCCCGTTAATTTTGTTTATGTCATTATATTTTAATTAATTGTCTTAATAAAATTATGTTACTTTTGCAATTTATACTATTTCTCTTGGTGTTATTCATTTGACTTTTTTGCTATATCATTGTTTGGGTATTCTGGTGTTATCATAATATTAAAAATAGTTAGGCCTAATATTCGTATCCAGCCATGAGGTCCAATTTGCTTATCCAAATCATTTGCAATAAAACTGTTTCAGTGAAAAATCAGAAGGTCAGATTTCCATTTAAAAATTGTTAGACCTAATATTGGGGTGCAGCCAGAATGCCCAATTTACTAAAATAAATTGTGATAAAACTGTGCCAGTGAGAAATCAGAAGGCCAGATTTCCATTTAAAAATCCTTAGGCCTAATATTGGGGTGCAGCTAGGAGGCCCAATGTATTAATCCAAATCATTTGTGATAAAACTGTGTTTCAGTGAGAAATCAAAAGGTCAGATTTCCACTTAAAAATCTGTAGCCCTGATATTAAGGTGCAGCCAGGGTGCCTAATTTGTTAATCCAAATAGTTTGGGATAAAGCTGTGTTTCAGTGAGAAATCAGGAGACCAAATTTCCAGTTAAAATTAGTTTGGAGTAATATTGGGATCCAGCCTTGAGGTCCAATTTGCTTATCCAAATAATTTGGGATAAAACTGTTTCAGTGAATAATCAGAAGGCCAGATTTCCATTTAAAAATCGTTAGGCCTAATATTGGAGTGCAGCCAGGATGCCCAATTTACTATAAAATATTGTTTGTGATAAAACTGTGTTTCAGTGAGAAATCAGAAGGCCAGATTTCTACTTAAAAATCGTTAGGTTTGATATTGGCATGCAGCCATGAGGCCCAATTTGCTAATCCAAATCGTTTGTGATAAAACTGTGTTTCAGTAAGAAATCAGAAGGTCAGATTTCCACTTAAAAATCGTTAGGTGCTGTATAGGCACACTATTTAAGAAAATAAATAGTGATTGTTCATTTAGTGACAGTTGACTCACAGGAGTGGGCCTAAGGTTGTGAAACAGAAGGTTACAAAAGGGGAACAGTACATTCAACATGAGTGTGAAAAAGCGATGTTGTGGGGGAAGGGGGAATAGGCTTGGTGTTTGATGTGTACGTGGGTTAGGGGATAATGTCAATGAAAGCTCAATTGAACAAACAACGTCTTATCCTATCCAAAGACCACTGACAAGCTACTCTACTACCTTTCTTTGGCAGCCACACTGTGGTATGCCTAGTAGATGAGGTCCAGAAAGAACCTATGCTCCAGTGGATGGGCCATTCTGCAAAGCTATTCACACATTCTATTCCACAGGAATCAGAGGTCTGCTCCAAAGAGTCACAAAATCCAGAGGAAGAAAGCATCTGGATGCCCAAAGCATCTGGATGCCAAATATCTTTTCATGTTGGATCTGGGCCTGGACGAAGTAGGGTCCAAGCAGAATCCAGCCCCTTGTCATCAGACATTAACCACCGGGGGTGGAGGTGATCCTGATGAGACTCAGATACGAGATATGCACGCGGAATGTACTGTGGTATTACGGCAGGAAGAGTAGAAGGATGACTCTCAGGTTGAGGAGTGTGAGAACCGAAAGGATGACGATAAGGTTGTTGATCCTTCTGGGGTTAATCCAGAGGTACGCAGCTGAGTAGCTCAGCAGAGGAGGTGTAGGAGGAGGAAGATGAGGAAGTTACCTTGCGGCTTCCCACACAAACACAAAGTGATGCAACCACGACAAGCACTACATCCTCAGCTCCAACTCTGGCTATGGCCTGCCCCGGTCATGAGTGTGCAGTGTTGAAAGCCAGCAAGGGTTGCCGCAAAGGATAAACAAGTATAGAGACTCGGCACTAAACACAATATGTATACCTTGAAAGAACCACTGCAGGCTGGCAGCACATAAACTTTACGGCTGCAGGTGCAGCACCCTAGACGTGCATTGTCATAAGAAATCCAAAAGTGAAGTGGTGACATTCTGCTTACTGGTATAGAATCCTGTTTATTCACTTCAACAAGATTAAAATTGTGAAGGTTGGGGAGTCGATTCTATGGTGGATGATGGCCATTTTGCATATTCTTTATGCTTCAACGGGTCCAGGTGTGGCTAATATAAAGGGGGCTGTCTTTTATAGCTGCACACACCTCTGTGTAGCAATGACCTTAACGTGCACTAAAAACAATTGGGAAAACATACACAAAAAACAAGGGAATTCAATTATAAAAACAAAAGGATGACTCAACTCACGTTATCTGCCAAATTTGCAAAAATAAAGTTTGCAGCGGCAAAATTGCAATAATTTTGCAATTACATGTATGAAGCGGCACATGGACGCTTCCCTTAGTGTGGGAATCTCACTGCACTAAAATGCTGACTATCGGGTCTCACCAACCATTGGCAGTCCTATCAACCACATCTGCTGCTTCTTTATCCTCCTCCTCACTGTGCCAAGTCTTCTCACACAGGTCTCTAACCGCAGAAACGCCACTTGTTTACCCCAGTAGGTGAAAGCCCAACAGCTGTTATGGAAGTGGACATGACTGCTGGTTGTGTGTCACCTAGCAAGACACATCTTTTTAAATCCACCATAACATCTCTGCCTGCACCTCTCTCACAGTCCAGCAGTTTGCACTGTACTCGGTACTCGATCCCACAATTGTGGTCATGGAAAAGAATGTTTCCTCCTTCACATGCCAAAGCTAAGAGCTTGAACTCCACCATCTCCAATATGTTGGCATGGTAGATACAGAGGGTTTCAGAAAATTGATGGCCATCGCAGTCCCCCAGTACCAGTTGCCCAGTCGCTATTACTGCTCTAAGAAATCTCTCACTGCACTACACCGCATTTTGCGGACATCACCCATTCGCTGAAAAAATCTATTTGTGCTAGGGTGCATTTCACCATTACATTTGGACGAGCAAACATGGGCAGGGGTTTTACATTTTGCTGACTGGACACTTGGCTGTGGGGGCAGACGGTCAAGGGGTTACTCAACAAGTCTTTGAATCCCCAAGGCTTGCAGGACAAACCTCTGTATCTAACTCTTTCTCCACTGCTTCCACTCCTTCATCTCTAGGGCCTCCATATGTGCCCTCAACCTCTCCCTTAATCAGACACGCATTCCAACAGTGCATATAGAATCCCCCACCTCCGTACTTCGCAGCAATAGCTCACCACAATCAGGCAGTGTTCAAATTAATATGACTTCGAGATCACAGTCAGACAGCTCAAGAGTTGTGGACAGCTATCAAGGCCGAGTTCGAGCAATGGCTGTCTCCACTAAATCTGGAGCCAAGGAAGGCCGTGTGCAATAATAGTGCAAACCTGGTGGCGAGCCTATGCTGGTTCAACCTTACAAACAAGCCTTGCTTGGCTCACGTCCTCAACCTGGTGGTACAGCAATTTCTCTGCCATTATCCCGGCCTGGATATGCTGCTGCAGAAAGCACCATGGGGGTGTGCTCACTTCCGATGCTAGCATCCCGCAGGTCATCAACTTGCATCGTTACAGAGGTCTTTCGGCGTACCGGTTAACCGCTTCAATTGCGATTTTTCTTACACTGCCACATTGAACTCTGCATATATTGCACCAACTGTGGCAGCAGCAATGAGCCCTTGTGCAGTATGTCCTTTTGCATAGAGTGGAGCAATGCAGTGCAGACAGGGTGCAAATCACACTTGTGGAGTGGGCACATATGAAGGACCTCTGCACCCTTTTACACAGTTTTGAAATGGCTACTAAGATAGTTAGCACTGTCAATGCCGTCATTAGCCTCACTATTCCTTTTACACAGTTTTGAAATGGCTACTAAGATAGTTAGCACTGATTATGCTGTCATCAGCATCACTATTCCGGTCATCTACATGCTGGAGCACACTTTGAATAGTCTGTGTGAGGAGTTGGTGTTCCCAGAGGAAGCTGTGGAAGCAGGAGAGGATGTGGAAGTGATATCTCAAATTTCTGAACTGTCGTCACACAGTCAGGTGCCATGGAAGGTTGGCTTACAGCGATCGAGGGGGGCTCATGGTATCAGACAAACTGTTAGTCAAGGCACAGAAGCTGAGGAACAAGTGGAGGAGAGCAAGAAGGAAGAGGTGATGAATGCATAACAGTCAGGAGATGAAGAGGATAATGATCCCACTCTGTTGTCCTTGGTTGGCGGGAGGGGATGGAAGAAGCAACCTTGAGTGTAACCCCAGCACTAACACACCAAGTACTTGGACCTCATGGAAACACATGAGAGCATTCTTGCTGCACTATGTTCAAAAAGATGCCCATATTCTTAGGGTTAGAAATAGTGCTGACTAATGGGTTGCCACTCTGTTAGATCTACGGTTCAAGAGTAATTTTAACCATATGCCTCCCCCTGGAAAGGATGGCCTGATCTCGCCTGTCACGCCTTGGAGGTTTTGTCATGCCCGTCAGCCAGCATTCTCTCAGAATGTGTGTCAGCGCTGCTGGTGGTCTTGTAATGAATAAGTGCATCCGGCTGTCCCCTAAAAGTGAAAACCACCTAACTTTCTTCAAAATTAACAAATCATAGATCTCCAATGACCCCTGTCATCGCACCTCAGTCGCAGACTGGGCAGACGGGGAGATTGTGTAGCTTTTAGTGTCATGCATTGATCTTCATTATTGCAGTCTGTGACATCTTTGTTGTGGTGTTTGTGCCTGCTGTTCCTACTGCTGCTGTTACAAACATTTTTTTAAATATCGAGACTTGTAGTTGGGTCTCCATTTGATGGGCTGCCTGTGGTGGAAGGTGTGTCAGAAGCCTATTGTACTGTTTTTATTCTGTGTAAATTGATGCCACTTTAGTGGTATGTGACAATCTTCTTTTGAAATGTGGAAACTCTAAGTTGGGTCTCCATCTGGTGGGTTGCCTGTAGTGGAAGGTGTATCAGAGGCCTATCACACTGTTTCTACTCGGTGGAAATTAATGCCACTTTAGTGGTGTTTGACAATAATTTTTGAAATGTGGAGACTTCAAGTTGGGTCTCAATCCAGTGGGTTGCCAGTGTAAATAGGGCTCCCAGACAGACAGGCTTGTACTTACTTTCAGAAACTTCCTGTTTTACTTTCCTTACATTTTTGTACCAATAGTACTGTATAAAACTGATGTTTGTGCCATCTGAGTATGTCTGGGAAAAAAATTAGAGCTGTTGCATGAGGTATCAGGGCTTCAAGCAAAGAAAGCTTATACTGTTCCCTTTACCACCAGGTCCTCATTGAAACTTTAATTCAAAGCTGTAAATGCTGAGCCAGACCTTGATATCTCAAGCATGGGCCATGGCTGACTGTTGCTGTGCCATTTGCAAATTTCTACTGTGGGTCAATTGATGCAACTTTTCATGGTGTCTGTCCCTAATTTTAGCTGTATGAGAAGCTTTTGTCACCCCTTAAGGAATTGTGGCTTGGGTACATCCGTTGAAACATTCGGCGAACGTCTAAATGTTCAGCGAATCAAATCGAACCTTGAAAGGTTTGCTCATCTCTAATTATGACGCTTTATAAGTAAATCATAAAAGAAAATGGATATAGCTCAAACAAAATAAAGCGGAAAACCATCAAAAACAAAAATAAACAAAAATGCAATAATGAATCTGGTATGATATTTTTGTGCCATTTTGCTACATTGTTGGTGCATATTTTGGATCCTTGCTATTTTTTTCAAACAAAGCATCCTCTTAGTGAAGCAATTTTTAAATTATCTTCTGCATAAATAAAAATGTGTTTTTTTACTGCCTAAAATTTTTTTCAAAAACCTGGGTATGTAGAAGTCCTCTGGTGGTGTAGTTTCTTTACAGTATGGTTGTAATGTTCAGTAATGTCTGTATTTTACCTAGCATTTGTGTTATTAAAAAGATAATTTATAATCTCTTTGGACTATGCTCACATGATGACCACCATTTATTGAGTTTTTGATGTTGCAAATTTTCTTCACTATTTCTGCACAAATCATGTAAATTGTGTTACTTGGATTTTTTTCATTGCGTTTTTAAATGCTTTTTTTTTACATTTTTTTATCACTTTATGATGGTTCGATTTTTGTCTCTTTTTGATATGTCATGCATTTAAAAATGCTGATTTATTTTGGATGCATCCTGATATTTGCTTTTTACAAAACTTTATTGATACAGTTATGTTGTGTGGATTTCATGCATATTTTATGTATTTCCATATTTACAGAAGAACTCCCATCAAAGTTTTATCCTCTTAATATATTTCAGTCATCATATTATATAGCACTGTGTACTTACAATTGCTCATTTTGCTCAGTAAATTCTTCTCTTTTCTTTGTTCTATGTGTAAACAGGAAGTCTTATTTCCCAGCATAAATCATTCCCCTCTTCTACTCCTGACCCAACTTTTCTGCTCCTTCCTCCTGCCTTTTGCAGTGACTCATGATTCATACTGGAAAAATTGACCTCTTGTTTCTACATAGAGCTTAGCGGGATTCAGATAGTCAGTTTCTAATAATGTCATGTCATGGACCTAATGGAAAGCAAATGAATTAACTGGGTAGAAAGACAAAATGAGCAATTGTAAGTACACAGTGCTATATAATATGGTGATTGCAATATATTAAGAGGATAAAAACTTTGATGATAGCGCTATTGGAAATATCTGGATGTAAAACTCATTGTACTCACAAGAGAAATTGTCATGATGTGGATGTGAAACAGGCACAGCAGATGAGTTTACTCTGAGATTTCCATGAATTCCATTTACTTTGCTAAACCTGTATGATGCTGTTTTTGGTTGTCCAGCGGAAAAAAAGTGTCAAAACTCACCAAAAACTTATCATGGGGGCACAGTCTTAGGCTATGTTCCTGAAATGAGCTTTTGATGTTTTCAAATTTCTGGAGCATTTCTGCACTTATTATGTAAATTTGGTTACTTGCATTTTTTTCATTGCATTTTTTATCTCATTTTTGATGCTGCGGTTTTTGTCTCCTTTTGATATGTTTTAAATTAAACTGCTTTGTTTTTACTATTTCCTTGTGTTTAGCCTTCACAAACTTCTTGATACAGTCATGTGCAGATTACATGCATTTTTAGTGTGTTTTAACCTCGGAAACGCACTATAAGCACATGTGCATCTTTCACCTCCAGATTTTCCGCATCTAATACAAGTTTATCTACACATAAGTCTCAGTGTACTCAAAAGATAAATTGCCATGTTACGAATTTGAAATACACATTACAGGTTAGTTTACACTAAAAAAAGCACAGTGGGCATGAGATTTCTATAAATCCAATCCACTTTGCAGCATTTTTGACACAGCAAAAATATGTGCTGCCACAAACTTATCGTGAGCACAGAACCGTAGAGTTAGCTCATACCACTGTATTTTCCGTCCAAGTGCAATCCTACAAAAAGTTTTTCTCCATTAACATTGTTCTCAAAATGTTGTCCTCCACGTTTTCCTCACAGTATACTCCGATTCTCTCATGTGAGAGAATTGGATCACAGTATGCTGACAATCTAATTATATTCTGACCAGGGTTTGATAAGAGTGTCAATTTCCTGATTCTCTTAAATACATTAAGCCAGGCACTATGAATTGGGCACTAATATGGCATATTTGCAATTCTCACTCTGCAACATCAATTGCACATTAATTTCTTGAGAATACTAATGGAGCTTTCAAAATGTACCCACAAGCTACTCCAGGAAACTCTGCTGTATGCCTAATCAAAAGCATATGAAAACTTGTAGAGTATTACAGTATTTAGATATTGCTTTATAAATGTTTGGGTCCTTTTTACCATGTTAATATTTATAAAAATTAAAAATTCTTGAGTAAAAAAAAGTCATTTTGTGAAAAAACTGAAAATATGTCTTATATTCTAGGTTCTTCAAAGTAGCCACCTTTTGCTTTGATTACTGCTTTGCACGAAGAAAAGGTGAACGGATGGACTCTACATGCCTGGTTCCCACAAAAGCATGGAGGAGGTGGTGTGTTGTGTGGGGGTGCTTTGCTGGTGACACTGTTGGGGATTTATTCAAAATTGAAGGCATACTGAACTAGCACGGCTACCACAGCATCTTGCAGCAGCATGCTATTCCATCTGGTTTGCATTTAGTTGGACCATCATTTATTTTTCAACAGGACAATGACCCCAAACACACCTTCAGGCTGCATAAGGGCTATTTGACCAAGAAGGAGAGTGATGGGGTGCTACACCAGATGACCTGACCTCCACAGTCACCAGACCTGAACCCAATCGAGATGGTTTGGGGTGAGCTGGACCGCTCACAGCTTCAATTTTGAATAAATCCCCAACAGTGTCACCAGCAAAGCACCCCCACACCATCACACCACCTCCTCCATGCTTCACGGTGTGAACCAGGCATGCAGTGTCCATCCGTTCACCTTTTCTGCGTGCAAAGCAGTAATCAAAGCAAAAGGTGGCTACTTTGAAGAACCTAGAATATAAGATATATTTTCAGTTGTTTTGCACTTTTTTGTAAAGTGTAATATATAATTCCACATGTGTTAATTCATAGTTTTGATGCCTTCAGTGTGATTCTACAATTTTCATAGTCATGAAAATACAGAAAAATCTTTGAATGAGAAGGTGTGTCCAAACTTTTGGTCTGTACTGTATATATAAAGAAAAACTAAACGGTAAAATCCAGTCATAGCTAATGTGATGTCGTAGCATGTGTACATAGTCATAGCTTAACACCTGAAATTAAGCAGTCATATTGCGAATATATCGTGTTGATGAAGGAACTTAGCTGAAGATGTCCAAAGCTTGTATAGAGACACTGAGATCTTATTCTCCCAAGATCAGGCTTTGAATAGCAAACATGCAGTTCAGAACTTTAAAATTTGTTGGATCTTACCTTCCATTGATTTACTGGTAAAGGATTAGAGTTGAGCAAATCAAGCAAAATTCAAATTCCTGAATAAACTGATACTATCACGCTAAACAGCTAGGAAAAGGGCATAGAAAAATCATAGATCTTGAGCCTACATGAAATATAATGCATGATTTAATGTATGATGGAATATTAGTATTAATAAAAATGGATGAATAGAAAGTTTGCTTAAGACCATAAAATATAAACAGGAATGCAATTAATCCACTTAGAGTGTTTGTTAGATAATTTATTATTATATACTGTTGACATTGTACACCTGTAAGTATAGGGCAATTAAAATGTTCACTAGGTAAATACTGCTCTTTTTGATATAGTCAATAATCAGTGGATGTTAAAAACTGGCAGACTAACCATTCTATGTGAAAATCCAACTATGATTAAATAAAAATAAAAGTTATACTGTGTGCAGCGGCTGATTTCTCATCATTCGAGAGAGGATAGGAAGTCTGTCGTCATTTTCAGTGCTTCTGTACGCGTTAATATCCAGGTGATGCAACATGATGCTGACAGTCATGCTTGATAGTGATGAGACCAGGACACTTCCATCAATCTAAGCCTACTGTCGCTTATAACAGTGGGGGCAGGTGCCGCTGATGGGAGTATTCATCATACAGTGCCTGTGCTATAAATAAATAAATAAATAAATAAGATGTGGGGCCTCTTCCTTTTTTGATAACAAGCGAAGGCAAAACTGACAGGTGTGGGCTGCAACTCTAAGCTGTCAGCTTTATCATGGCTGGTAATCAAGAATAAAGGGATCCTCACACAATTTTTTAATTATTTAAATAAACAATTGAAAAAAAACAGGCTGAGGTCCCCCATTTTTGACAACCAGCCAAGCTAAAGAAGACAGCTGGGGGCTGGTATACTCAGGCTGTTAAGAGGCCGTGGATATCGGCCCCATCAGCCTAAGAATAGCAGCTTGCAGCCTCCAAAGAAAAGGAAATTCTGATGCTTTGCCCAGCTCTTTCCACTTGCTTTGATGCAGTGGCAAGTGGGTAAATATTTGTGGGGTTGATGTCAGCTGTTTTATGGCTGCTGACATTAAGTCCACAGGTTAGTAATGGAGAGGCATCTGTAAGATGTCTTTTCATTACTAACCCCATAGTAAGATTGTAAAAAAACAAAGGGAAAATAATATCCTTTATTTGAAAGAAAGACACTGACTCCTTTATTTGAAATAAAAATTAAAAAGCACAATTATACTCACCTTATGGATATTTAATTGAAGCCCTTATCCCCTGTAAAAAAAAACTCAGAAAATTTGGGGATGTTTTTTGAGGGATTGATGTCACCTTTGTAGTGGCATCAAGCCCACGGCTTAATAATGGAGAGGCGTCTTCAAGACGCCTATCCATTAATAATCCTATAGTTGTATTATAAATAAACCAGAATAAACTCTTTCACTTTTTTATTTAAAAATAACAAACACAGTTATACTCATGAATCCCCATTCCACTGAAGCCATAGCCTTCTGTAAAAAAATAAAAAAACATCATATCCCTCATCTGTCCGCTGTTTTGTCCTATGTCGTAAACCATGTCTGGGGATAAACAGTTTTCAACCTGAACGATGCCAAGATTTGACCACCCAGTCTGAGAACCACTGAGAAATAAGCTGCTGCAAGTTCAGCCTTAGTGACTAGCGATGATGTAATCCAGGTTATCGCAGGTCACTAAGGCTGCATTCCCAGTTGAACACTTGAACTGCGGTGATCTCGGTGAATCTCAGTGACTATCGACATCAGACTTTTTAAGACTCCTCATATGGTCAAGTTAGTATATATGAATAAGGTAAATTAAATCATGTAGCCATGACCAGGAAAAAGCCGAATAGGCAAAACTCGAGCTAAGCAATAGCATGACACACACATTTTCTGGTTTGAGTTTTTCCTGCTTTTATTCATTGGAATATTATGAGTTCAATAAATGCCTTGGGGCGTTGTGTCTTACTGGAATTGTGGAGCTTCACTGTTATAGTCTCCTTTTGCTGTTGCTTTGCCATTACATCAGTGGAAAGCGAGATCCAACAATTGCCGAAGGACTGACATTCGCGTCCGCTGTTCTAAGCCAGCTCTTAGGAGTAAGATATATCAGTGTTTTAGTGCAAGCTTTGGACATTTTCAGCTAACTTTCTCCTTCTGCATGGTGTATTCACTTTTTGTTTCCTGTTCATTTGCAGAGTGTTTTAAGCAATTTATTTTTTCACTTCACGTTTTCAAAAATGTCTGGTGAGCAAAAAAAAATGCATTTCTCTCATTTGAAGATCTTGATGGGATCTACTGCATACTAGGCATTGCCAATCAAAAGGCTTCTAAAACACCTCAGGTAAAAGAGCTTCCAAAGCACTTCAAAAAGTCTTCAAACACTGCTTTAGAATAGGATTAAATAAAGTAGAATGCCTCCAAAAACTTCAAAAAAGTAACATTCCCTAAAGGGATTTCAATTTCCTCAAACTTGTCATTTTTGAACACCTCAAAAACTTTATCTGCAGAAATTTGTTTCCATACATTTTGAACATTTTCAAAGTACTCATGGTGGACGCCTATATCTATGTACTTTAAATAAATACGGTACTTTGACACTTACAATCTAATCTTGATGAAAGTATATTGTTTTGTAAAAAATAGTTTAACCACATTTTAAAATTTTGAAAAACATATATAAAATGCAAAACACTTTCACATATATGTCACTAACGCTGTAAATGTAGCAGCAAAAAATCAAACATGCTAATGTTTCCTCAGCATAATGGCACATTAACACCTTGAAGCTTGCACATTTATGAAGTTCATATCACTCTTATGGAGTTTGTAACTGATGCTGCTTCATATTCAAAAGTCAATATTGTCTTCTTTAACATGGAGTTTGATGCACATTCATTCATTGTTCATTGTGGCTGTTTGTACTGAAGACATCAGGAGAATCCAGCAGATGAGAACAATATACAGACAGCTAATATAGTTCTTGTGCTTCATATTCATAATATTCATAGTAACTAACCAGGGATGTCAAGTTCCAGACAGTTTTGGACAGTTAATCATGTAACAGTATAGTTCAGCTGGTAACAGTCCTTAAAGGAAACTGTACAGCTGATACATGCATCTCAAATTTATTAGACACTGGTTTCATAATTTCAGACATATATGCCTTCCTCTGAAATGCAGCAGCAGAGAAAACATTCATTTAAAATCTGTCCAGGGACAAGTCCAAGAGGCCGGATCTTCTCCCAGCCCCTCACTCCTTGAGTGACAGGTCTCTCTCTATGTGTGTGTAGGAAAAAAACATTCAGACAAGGTAAGACGGTCACAGAGGAGCGCCAGCCAA
>VIAB01023727.1:0-14087 GCA_009801035.1 Oophaga pumilio | reverse complement strand
ACCACAAAAATGGCAGAATTTTCTGCACACTCAGATGGGATTGTTGGGATGGGCAAACCCATTTAAAATAGCTGTATTTTCACGTTTCA
The DNA here is from genome assembly GCA_009801035.1 of Oophaga pumilio. Taxonomy (NCBI): domain Eukaryota; kingdom Metazoa; phylum Chordata; class Amphibia; order Anura; family Dendrobatidae; genus Oophaga; species Oophaga pumilio. The sequence goes on along the minus strand of VIAB01023727.1, from coordinate 13,998 downwards.
CGTTGTACTATGAAAAGTATCTGGCTGTATTCTGCAGTCAGCAAGCAAATGGTAAGATGCAAAAAAAATTATTCCTGGCCACTGATACCTGTGGCTATGTATATACGGTCAATATATGTAGCAGGCAGCAGCAGCGAGCAGACAGTAGTGGAATGGACCCTCTTGATTTATGAAAAAAAGTATGCCACATACAATGCCTGCCTTACCAGCAGTGATATCTATATACTCACATTCAGTGCCTGCATGCCTTGCACTGATCTGTATATACCTACATACACTCCCTGCCTACCTATCACTGCAATCTATGTACCTCGTAATTAGTTCTTAGGCCGAGGTCACACTAGCGATGAATAAAACATCGCATAGCACTCGGACCAGTGTTCATCTATGGGGCAGCTCACATCAACATTTTTTTTTCTTGGCCGTTTTCAACGTGTGAGGGAAATCGCAGCATGCTGAGACTGTCACCAACATTCGGCCAAGCCTCGGCTCACTCGCACCCATATAAGCCTATGCGATGCTGTGCGATATACGCTGACCCTGGCAATGGAAGTGATGGAGAAATTCATTGCTCCTATCCCCTCTGTGCGAGAGGCTTGGAGCACAGTCGCATGACACTCGACTCCCGCTCGCAGCAGAGCAGGAGTCGAGGGTTATTAGCATATCGCATCCGATGCTCTCGCATCGGATGCCATACGCTGGTCTGACCCTGGCCTTAGAAGGACTGTTGATTTAGCTGGATTTGTGTATTCAATTATGGTATACCCACACTATCTTTGAAACCCCCAAATCTGACCCCATCTCGGCAGTAACTCTCCCTACACTAGCTGAATCCGGAACTGAATGTGATGAGCATGACAGCGCCAAGTCTGATATAGACCTGATGACGCTGTGTGGCCAGCCAATCATTGTAATGCCAAAACCAACATGGCTGCGGCATTACAGTGTGTGGCACACAATCCCGGCATGTTGATTGGCGCTCTAAAGAGTGCCAAATATGCAGGGCGTGGACCAGAGCTCCCGGAAATGCTTGGCGCTCACCAAGCACTGTGAGTACAGCGATGCTCAAGCGAGTACCGAGCATTATCAAGTTTGCTCGCTCATCACTACAGATCAAATACACAAAATTATCCCAGTCACATTACCAGAGCCTGTGGCTCAATCGCTTTTGCCCCTTACTGAAATGTTGAAGGCTGTGGGTGCAAGTATCTGAGAGACTCACATGAAAGATAAAATGGACATTTTTGCAATTGCTTATTATTATTTTTAGTAGTTTTACAGGAACAAAAGCATTTAAATTAGTAAATATACCGAACCTATAATAAATGTACAAACAAATGTAATTAGGTGCAAATGCAATCACAGGATACTGGCTAAGGACAAGGGCTGCACACGTTGAGTATTTGGTGAGTTTTTAGTATTTGTAAGCCAAAACCAGGAGTGGGTAAAAAATACAGAAGTGGTGACGTGTCCCTATTATACTTTTCCACTCTTGGTTTTGGCTTACAAATACTGAGGTAAAAAACTCATCAAATACCCAATGTGTGCACGCGGTCTTACTGTCTATCCAGACTGTGTCATCAGAAATGTGTCAACAGAAAATAACCTATTGTTGAAATCAGATTTTGTGTTAAATGTATGTAAAATAAAATTGCATTTTTTTAATGCCAAAATTGGAAATCTTGCAATATTCCCACTAACCACTGGAGATTTTTAAGACTGTAGCATCCTGTTGTTTCAATAACAGCAATGTACAGACTTAGACCCTATATTTTGTGTTACTTGTCATTGAAACCCTGCCTCTGCTGATTAGAAGCCTTGAGAAAACTTAAAACTTTAAAATTGCAAAATTACTAATTTTCTGTTTTTATAAAGAGCTATAGTTAAAAAAAGTTGACAGCATACTGACGTATGATATTTTGATCATATTATGGCACCTTGAATTTGATGCTAGCCCAGGAACTGAGCCCACATCTTTGCCGGCAGATGTCGACTGTGATATTTAGTCAACTGCCTCTGACAGATGGTTCACGACCGTTAACCTGTCTCTGACTACTCTGACATCGGATTTACAGCTCACCGGCAGGGGGCACGTCATTCTATGTACCCATCGGCGCCTCTGTGATGCGATTGTGGTTCACTAATGGGTTGCTATGATTCCTTTTTCAGCGCGACCATGTCTGATGCAATGTTTTATGGGATAGTGCAGACCTGCAGTTATTTTTTCATGCCAAAATGACAACCTCAGCATGCTGCTAGTTCATCCGAAAATCAAATCATACGCAACAATACAACTCTATGAGTGCATGTGAAAAATCAGACTGCACTCGGATGACATCCGACTACAGTCTGATGTATGCTCACAGAGAAGATGGAGATATTAAGTTCATGTGAAAGAATTGGATCACATACAGATGACACTGTGCTCAAACTCTGACAGCATTATTGGCCCAATTCTCTCGCAAGAGAGAATTGACACGAGAGTGAGCGTACCCTTAGGCCGGGGTCACACTTGCAAATGCAATGCGAGAAACTTGCGCGAGTCTCTCGCCTCAATACCCGTCAGTGCAGCTGGCACTCAGAACCAGAGTGTGAGGCTGCATGTATTTCTATGCAGCTGAACACTCTGGTCCGAGTGCCGGCGGCAGTGTCGGGTATTGAGGCGAGAGACTCGCGCGAGTTTCTCACATTACACTCGCAAGTGTGACCCCGGCCTTAGTTGTATGTCGTCGTTATACATTTTTAACTATACGGTCTATTATGCTTTTCTGTAGAAAGGTCTTACTATGCAAATGTTAGATATGTTCATTAGAAATATGTCACAAAATGGAAGTTTACCTCCTCTGAAAGGCTAAAGTGTAATGTAAATAGAATTGAATCTATAAGAACTTATTCCTAGGCATGAAGGAATCTTCAGAAAGTCACATTTGCAGATACATTTGAATCTGGTCAGGAGAATCGATTTCATTGAATTGATTAGCTGCACATTGAAAGCACTTCAAAACCTCCCATTGCTTTGAAAAGATGAATATGAAACGGAGATCTCCAAGGACTCTATTCAACCCCTTACAAGCTCTTTCACGTAAAAACAGCCTTAGTAAAATAAAAGAGAGTGTCCTCAGCATATATGGCGATCAGTAGCCCAGTCCCTGGTCATAGCAAGAAGCCTGATTAATTAAAGGAGTCAGTCACATCCCAAATTATTTAAATTATAAAAAAATCTCTTATTTTACTGAAAATCAACTTTTATTTGAATGCATTTCAGTGCACCCATGGTGTGGCCTATGATTTGCTGCCCTCCTATTTGCATCATACCCTCCTTAGACCTCGCGTACACTGCAGTGTACAACGGTTCCTGAGTTCTGGGACTTCTGGGTCTGAGAAGGATAAAGCAGGTAACCTATAGTGATTGACTTGTCTCTGAAGCTGTGACGTATAATTTCACCTGTCTGCGCCTGTGCACTGACACTGGATAAGTTCAAGGGCACACTCACACAATGTGGCTGTGGGTGACCTCTGACGCCTGGCTGCTGTCTGCCTGTAGACGATGCTCACTGCACGCAAAAGTGTAGCGAATGGGCTTCAGTGAGGAGGAGAGGGCGTTTTGCTTACATCTGACATCATAGTGTGCCGCAGCCATATTGTGTGCACACCCACACTGACATACTGAGCGCACAACCATGCTTATCTAGATTCAGTGTGCAGGCGCATTCACATGAAATGACACGACAGTGCGTTCGTTTTCAGCTTATCAATCACTAAAATGTACTGGGTTTATCCTTGCAGATAGGAGGGTGCATCAAAGTGGCCTCTTTTGCAACTCAAATTTTAATATTTTTAATAAAATACTATGTTAAACTGTACATGCCTAATATGATTTGAATAATTTCAAAGTCTCTTATATAAATGTTTAGACAGTTTAATTGCCATTTTAGAGGTGCCAGAATCTTCTTAAAATTAAAATAACAGTCCAGAGATTTTCGCTTCTGTTATGATCAGGCAGACTGTTCCGTTGCTGCCTGCAAATCTTGGCAACAACTGAAATTTCTTGCGTAGGTGTCTGATGGCAGAACTCACTTGATTTGATCTATGGTCAGTCCAAACCTGTTTTTATCATGCATTTTATAGACTCATGGACTTTGATGGCAACTATCCTTCTGGGTGTCACTGTCTGCCCTATCAACTTTGTATCTGGTTTTCTGTAGCTACCATAGTGACTACATCAAAGTTAATGAAGAATCAGTGTTCGATTCTTAGTTCAGTTACCTTCTTCATCCTGGTGAGATAGTGAGGAAAAATAACATGAAATTATGTTTTTATTTACCATCCTGTGCATGTTTCCAGCATGTTGGAGGTGTCACTTACATGATTCCTTGTTGCTGTGGTGCATAGTTACAAACATTTCATGTAGATTATGTAGATAAACTATGAAATGCTATCCATCAGCTTTTTGTGTCAGTCCTGCATAGGGACCCAATCCAGGAGACACTGAGCTGAGCCTGAGAGCGCAGCTTCAGTGACACGCGATGACATAATTGAGATTACCGCCGGTGACAGGAATTGGCCTCTTCATGGGATAAATGGATTGTCATCAGACAGGTGAGGAATATGGTGTTTCATTATTTTACAATCATAAATGGGTAAAAGTTGATGGGGAGTGTCTATTTCAAATAAAGGAATTTTTCTGTGTATTTATTTCAGTGAAAAGACTTTTCTCAACTGTGTCTTTATTTAATTTTCACTGCAAAGTTAGTAATAGGGATGTCCTGCTCTCGCTGCTATCAGGTGTACAATGATGAGAGTATTACTCTTTCATTAGCCTACGCCTGTGACCGGGGGTAATCTTTTTACCGCTGGTCATAGCTGCTGGCTCACACACTGTCATCTATAACACAGTATGGGAACTGTAGCACTCTGACCGGCGGTAAAGAACTTACCGCCAATCAGAGCTAGTGTTTCTCACGCTGTCGCATTAATGACAGCTTGAAAAATTTGAGTGGATTCTGTGTTTGGGTCTGAATTCGGCAACTGTTTTGGTACTTGAAGGGAACTTTTATAAAATATTCAACCAAACCCGATGGACCCGAACATCCACAGGTCCACCCATCACTTATTACATTGTTGATGCCACTATTGTCTCTACTAACAAATTTTGTGGCCCATTCAGGCAGTCTCACTATGTGGCACACATTCCTCATCATTTTCCAGTGGCAAGTTCCAGTTTCTCCTTTCTACGATATACTGAGGTACTGCCTTATGCTGCTTTTACAGATGCCTCTACATCCAAGGTGCTTGCAACCATGTCCACAATGAGAATTTTCATGCACTTTTGAGTCTACATCAACAGCACTAATGCAAAAACTAGAAGTTAATGTGAAATCTTTTCCTTCTCACCTGGAGTGCTGTGGCTTAGAGGACAAAGGCACCTGACTACTCTCAGAAAAGATAGCGATGTCATTGATGGAACTGTATGTTCACAATAAAAAAGAAAAAAAATATTATAGTGGTGGAGGAGGTGCAATGTGTAGAACTCTGAGGCAAACTGACGGTGTCCCTGTCAGACGTAACATTATTGTGGCTTCACTGAGATGGGGAAGTGCAACATAGTCAATAATGTTCCTCATTTCCTTACCAGTTATACTATTACCATAGTCACAGATGGACGATTGTAACCTTTATTTGGTAGTATAACTACTTCAGCTCTCACATTCTTATTTCCAGATGTCATGGTATGTTTTTTTAATTTTACATTAACCAATCCATTGCTATTGTCTCTCTTGTCTTTACTATTCAATGTTTACTACTCTAGAATTAACTTTTGCTTTTTGAACCGCTAATTCTCCTACCCAAAAAAGAGTGACCAAAAAATGTTAGGTAAATTGATAAAACATTAACAATATCAGCAGGCTTTAGTAATGAAGGCTCCAGACTGAGTAAACTGGTGTGCAAAAGATCAGTGCTGTTTGTGACACGCAAACTTTGTGAGAGGAGTTAACAGAGTTAAATGATTTTTTGTTTTTGTTTTGACAATACTAGTGGTTTACTTCTGCATAAATGCCAAAAATGTGTGATCAAAATGTAGCAGCAAAGCTGACATTCACAGGAGAATTGTCATGACCAGCACAGGGGTCTTCAGCAGACCCTCGGATGTCATGGCAACCCATAGTAGGGCAGTGTGTGCTAACAGGTTAACAGCTGTGACCTATGCTGTGCTCCACCTGCAGCTGTTAGAGACACATGATGGCTGATTAAATCACCCATCATCTGCTGGGAAAGATGCAGGCTTGGCTTGCAAGCGCTCATCAAAGTCAGAGAGCTGGCATATGACAAACCAGTATGGTGGTAAGGGGTTAAAAAGAACCAAAAAGTGTATTTCTTTACCAACGGTATCAATATAATCATTATTACAGCACCATTACGGGCATTTCTTTACTTTACACTACAAAGTATTGCTGACACGTTCTATTTAGAGATTAAAGAAAAACTTTAACAGAACTATATTAAAAGCTCTTGAGATAGATTTGTAATAATAACTTGTAACTGTATTACTTATGATCAGTGATGCTTTAGTAAAATAGGGTAAAACTAACGTAAGAACTTATGCATATAAAAGGATGTAACAAGGAATAACAAACATATTGTTACAACTTCAGAATAGTCACATCTGGCTTGATAGCTTTAAGCACTATTCAGTAACAAGTATTAAGCAAAGGTTCTAGTTCATATATCACTGGATTATTTTACACTTATTTCTACTCCTATATTGAAACCAGTTCTGTTCCCTGGCTTATTACTCTGACCTTGGCTTGCCTTACCATGTTCTCTCTTGAGATTCACTGTCAAATGTCATCCATGGAGACTATTCAGAGGAATGTAAACTGCAAAATCAATACAACCTTTCATGGTCTCAAGTGAGCACAAGTTTCGCACCTTTGTCTAGTCTATACCAATCTTTGATGACTTAGCTTATTCAACGTGCTTTTTGAGAGTTTGCATGTCTCAGCCTCTTAAGTTAAAGTGGCAACTTGTAGCTGAAATACAGTGGTTTAAGGGTCAGTAAACCAACAGCATCTTAAATGATTTTTCAATTTCAGTTTCATGCTTGATTTCTGTTTTTATCCCGTAAAACTAGAAAAGATGTAGAAATTGTGTTCCAAATAGATTTTCTCTCTCAAACTCATATCAGACACCAAATGTGCAAATATTTACTAACATTTTTGTTTTGATATTGGAATAGCAGTCGTTCCCTATGCTGACTCCCAACTTTCTCAGTACAGTACTGTAGGTTTGCCATCTTGTACTAGCCAGCACAAGCTTCAGAATACAAGCTTACCTTTTCATTTTTTCACAAGCTGTCATCCAACTGAAGATGTCATATTGCAAAGAGCAGCACTATGTAAGTGTTAAGTAAAATGAAAAGTAACGTTTTGCAGAAGTTATACAGTATATATTTAAAGAGAACCTGTTCACACTCCCTCTGCCATAATGACTATTCTGCTTCACGTCACTTGTCCTACCTATTGCATTTTTTCTGTGTTTTTGTGTATAAATATGTGATTCTTCAGATTTTGTATTAGTTCAGCCTGATGAAGAGACCTGAGTAGTCTCGAAAGCTTGCAATTTGTTACCATCTTTTCAGTTAGCCATTAAAAGGTATCAACCACTGAGGACTCTCAACTCTAAATATTTTTCTATCTACTGGCTAACACGGTACGAAGATATACATCTTTACTGTTCACACTCCAGACATTTCTTCATTAGTAACCATTTACATTCCAAGGAACATTTATATTCCCAAGAAATAACATTTTTAGGGCATTTTTTTATTATTCTGCATTGTGCCGTTTCTCTGTTATTCCTCCTGGAAATATAAAAATATTAAGAACTGAGAGTCCTCAGTGGTTGATACCTTTTAATGGCTAACTGAAAAGATGGTAACAAATTGCAAGCTTTTGAGACTACTCAGGTCTCTTCATCAGGCAAAGACTAATACAATATCTGAAGAATCACATATTTATACTCAACACAGCACAGAAATAATGCAATAGGTAAGACAAGTGATGTGAAGCAGAACTATCAATATGGGAGAGTGATAGACAGTTATGGCCATAAATATTGGAGCAGTTCATAGATAAGGAGTGTGGATGTTTTATTGTCCTCTGATTGGGGTCTGGTTCTGTGTTGTGATGACCCCAAAAGGTCAGAGGAGCAAATTCCTTAATTGATGTAAAAGACATCTTGTATTGAAATGTAATTTCAAATCTCAGATAGACAGAAGAGTCTGGGAGTATAAACTCATGACAACCGTTGACACACAACGGTTGCAGGAATGAAAGTGTGGCATGAATTTATGTATTTTAGTGGTCTTTAAACCTTTGTACAACTCTTATCTCATGGTTAGGCTGGAGTCCCATTCTACCCTTTCTTTCCCTCCCAGTTCTCTGATATCTTTTATATTGTGGCTATCGGAGTTTCCTCTTTGTACAGATAGACTCTGTTTCTTTAAGACAAATTGTTTTCCCACCAGTATTCCCCAGAGAGGCGACATTCTCCCTTCTACTACATCACTTTCTGTTGCTTGCAGCAGGGGGAGTGCATTTAGTGATATACCTTCAGGTCAGGGTTGGCAACCCGGCTGAATACAGGGAAAAATTTACAACCCCTGTCCCGGGATGTCGCTTCCAGTAATGCAATTACTGACCACACTTCCTGGGCCGTGCAGCACCAATGAGGCCAAGCATAATCCTATTCAAGGAGATCCACATGTTTCTCCTTTAGGGCCGTATTCCCTGCAAGGCAGTACATTTCCACAGGGCCTAGTGAGACTTGTTCCAGGAAGATTTCACTGGTGAGTGCCCCTTAGTATGGTTTACAGGTCTATTATACTGTGCTGCATTGTAACTAGTTATATACCATTTCTGCATATTAAATACTTAAATTATGTCGGCACCTCAGCTCAGTTGAGAATGCCTGTATGTATCTCCATCAAGATTAGAAGACAATGTATGTCACCACATTTCTTTTGCTTCTTTTTCCATTCTTCTTCCCTTGTGGTTTTTCTTTCTTTTTTTGGGGGGCTTTTCTTTGTTTTTTTTCTCCTGATACTGAGATGCATCAGCTGTAGTACTTTGTGCAGTGGTGTTATTGATTTAGCGGTCTGCACCTTATAACTGATTCAACTTAATTTTTTCTAGTTGTAATTTTCAATATGGACGTGGTCTATTACAGTTTTGATCCGTGTATTGGTTACAGAAACTAGATTGACAATTTTTTGATATTATTTATTGTAGTTTTGATGAAGGTCTGATTGTTGGCTGAAACGTCAAAACCATAGAGTGGATATACCTTTATCAATAAAGTATTTGCTTTTTTCTGCATTCATAATTGGAGTGACAAATTTAATTTTCATATCATTCAAGGTACACCACAATAAACATTCCAATGCAATCCAAAAATATATGATTCATCAAATTTTGAGAAACTGATGGCACTTTGGCTAAGCCAAAAAGCATGACAAGATTTTCAAATCTGATGCTTGTACACATCACTTCTCTTGGACAAGCAATGAAACAGGGGAGGCAAGATCAAAGGTCAGGCAGCAAAAGATCAGAATAACAGAGCATTAGGAAACAAAGCCCACAGACCAATGAGCTGAAGTTGCAAATCTAACCATTGCCAGCTAACTAAATAGCCAGGCAATTATTTAGAACAGGAGATACCAGGACAGAACCCAAGCAGGCCTGACCTAAATGGGTGGTTGGGCTGTCACTTACAATACTGACAATCCAACACATCTCTGACACTGAATAAGTGACTGGACTGTCACTCACATAATGACAGCCCAGCATGCCCCTGCATTCTAAATGGTGGCTGATCTATCACTCACTACATCGCTAGGACATAATTAATGGCAGGATCTTGATAGATAGCAGTTTATTTAAGCCAAATTTGATCTTCAAAAATCAAGTAGCGCACGTTACCTAGAGTGTCATGCTGTGTAAACTCTGACCACATTTGACATATTGCTGTGTTCATGTGAAATTGTGAAATAAGATGTTGGGTTCATTTTCTTTAACTACTCCTTGTGAAAATGAAAAATGTGGTTATAAAGTAAACTTTGGGTCTAAAATAATGAGCACAATTTTAGATTAATTCCTTGAGGGATGTTGTTATTTTTCAAGGGTTTTGGCACCTCTGGAGTCTGCAAAAGCGACATGGCTTCCGCAATCTATCCCAGCAAAATGTGCACTCCAAAATTCAAATAGCTCTCCTTCCTTTCTATGGTGTGCCTTAACAGTAGATTCTGACATGTGGGTTATCGCCGCATAAGCAATTTCTACTTTCAAATTTCAAACAAATGTTTGGATTCATTTTCTCACATTACAGCTTTTGAAAATGAAAAATGTTATGCTAAAACAACATTTTTGTTGAAATATGAACATATAAGAAAAATAGCGCATCAGGAACTATTTAATTATAAAGAATTTTATTAACACGTAAATTAGAAAGGTTGACAATAAAGTATATAAAAACAGCTAAAGAGGCAGGTGGGCCAACTTGCTCAGTAATGAGCCTGGAACATATGTGGCACCACAGCCGGACAGGAAACTGTTGATATTGGCTGTAATGGGAATATATATGACCAATATGTAAAAAATAGAAAGGAAAAAATCCTAGTCCCAACAGTTTGAGTGCAATACTGACCAAAAGCTAAAGTGCACAGAATGTGTACTCTCCATATAACCAGAAGATCAATGCGTGCTGTCAGAGTATCATAACACATAAGGTTATTGTTTGGGATCGAGTTCCCGCTGCTGCACAAGGGCAATCTCGAACCAGTCCCGCTACGGTCCCCCATCCATCTCCGGCCGGAGTGGATCCTGCTCAGCAGAGACGTTGGTCCCAGCGTCTCGCTTGGTCTAATGCTGTGCAGAGGCTTGTTGCTGCCTCTCCTAGTTCCTCTATTATAACCAGTGCTGGAGCAGGCAGTCCTGGGACAAAGTCTTCGCTTTCTCCATCTGAGCATGCCCAGGGCAAGGGGTCACATGCTCGGTTACAGTAGCGACTCTCATTGGTCCGCCAGGAAGGTCCTGAAAGTGCTTGTGTTCTGGAGCAGTTTCTCATTGGTCCTTTTCTGGAAGGTCCTGTAGCTGCTACTATAAAAAGGTGGCATAACCGCACGGCCGCGCACTAGTATCAAATCTGTTACGTGCTTGCGCCAGTGTGGTCATGTATGCATGTGGTTAGGTCCGGTTGAAATAAGTCCCTAGAATACCGGCACCTCTGGTGAGGAGTTTTGTATGCACGTGTTCAGGGTTCGGCTGAAAACGCCATTAGAATACCGGCTACTCCGGTGAGGAGATTATTGCTTGTTTTCTGATTGCATGACCACAGACTGCAATCCGCTTAGCAGTCATCTGTGTCCCCTGTGAGTCTAACAGGACACATTATTTGTAACAGCGGCTCTGTGAATTAACAGAGTCTGCTTATATCGCCATATTGAGCTACAGCATTTTAGTTAGCGACTCTGTGGAATAACAGAGTTCGCCCATACCGCCATATAGTGCTACGGCGTTTACATCTGCGACTCTGCGGGATAACAGAGTTCGCTCATACTGCCTATTTACGCCATCTTACTAGCAGTAGCCTCTGCCTGCACGGTGGACCCCGGGCTGCGAACGCACCTCTCCTTAATATCTATTAGGTGCGTTCCGCAGGCCCTTAACAGTTATACTGTGAGATCTAAATCATGGTTTACCTGTGCTGCAGCAATGTTGCCACTTCCCCAAAGCACGTTTCGGTGGCGTGCCTTCATCAGGGAAAGTTTTTGTTGAAATTAAACTTTCAGTCCACGTGCACTAATTCTTATGAAACACCTAACGAGATAAGATACTTCCTGAATGAAGTTTTGAATATTTCAAGGGGTACAGCTGTATCACTTTGTTTTTTTTCCTAACATATATGCCTCTCAAAGTCACTTCAAATCTAAATAGAGCTGTAACTAGATCTATGAATTTTGTGAAAAAAAATTAAACATTGCTGCGAAATATTGAACCCTTCTAGCATTTTAGATAAATAAAATAACATTTGAAAAGTTATGCTGACATGAAGTAGACCTATGGGAAATGTTGTTTAGTAACTATTTTGTGTGGTATGACTATTTGTCATAAGAGCTTAAAAATTCAGTTGATTTTTCTAAATTTTGCCAAATTTCCAACATTTTGACAAATAAACACAAATGTTATTGTCCTAAATACACTACTATCATGATTTATAAAGAGCCATGATAAAAAAAACACAGAATCACTGGGATTGGAAGAAAAATATTTAGACTTAAGAGTCCTCAGTGGTTGATACCTTTTAATGGCTAACTGAAAAGATGGTAACAAATTGCAAGCTTTCGAGACTACTCAGGTCTCTTCATCAGGCAAAGACTAATACAACATCTGAAGAATCACATATTTATACACAAGAGGACACAGGAATAATGCAATAAGATAAGACAAGTGATGTGAATCAGAACTGTCATTATGGCAGAGGGATGAACATAAATATTGGAACAGTTCATAGATAAGGAGTGAGAGTTTTATTACCCTCTGATTGGAGTCTGCTATTGTGTTTTGATGCCCCTAGAAGGTCAGAGAAGCAGATTCCTTAATTGATGTACACAGACATGAATCCTTGTGATATATTCATTCCAGCACTGAGTGTCAAAGGTCATCATAAGTTTACATTCCCAAACCTTTGGGATTGGAAGAAACATTTCAAAAGTTATTACCATATAAAGTAACACATATCCAGTTTGAAAAATGGGGTACATCAGGAAGGTCAAAATAGAATTCAATGGTAAAAAGGTTAATGTTTTCAAGGATCAGAGGAAGCTTGTTCTCTTATTACTTGTAAGCTTCATTGAAGGTTAATTTTATGGATAGAAAATAGACATCTTTAGTACCAGGGGTTCTCTGATAAGTGATCTACCATGTGAATCAGGTTTAGGCTGTTGAATCCAAGTAGTGATCAAATGGATAGTAGGAACCCTATATAAATGTGATAAATATGTTATGTCACAAAGCATTTTCCACTGTATAAGTTTTGTTTTTTTCTTCATTTTTTAGGAAAATATTCAAAAACCTGACTTACTTTTATCCTTACTTTTTTATAGCCATAAAAAACTGTACAACTACTGATTTTGAAGGAAGCAGTGATCTGGTCATTTATAAGATTATATTTGGGGCATGACTGAATGTAACACAGACAAGCATGATGTAAAGTGACATATAAGTTACTTTCAGACAATGAAAACATGCGGAGTACCCAAGAAGAAACAAGTAACGGTACAAGGATCTTGTCAAAATGATGCAAAGAGCTTGTGATGTTAAATGCAATTGTGGATGAAGTTAATATATCCATCATCTCATACATCTATCATGTCATAGATATAGATATGTCTTCTTCATAATAATTGAACAGTCAGATACATGAAATGAGTTCCACTTTTATGTCATTGTTTTAAAAACTTATATCAAATTTAAAGATTATATATTGTATTTAAAGATTGTATAGTTGCCATGACCCCGCTATATGGCATATAAACAACTGGCTCCCTATTTAAAAGAAAGTGTTCTAGAAGAGGTCATATGCTTCCGAATATACAGCTGAATAATGAATTTTTTCTTTAGCAAGCAGTCACATAATTATTATCCACTGTAAGTGCTGGTTACTTACACTGTACTTGAAGGGTATGTTATCTCTATGACTTGGCTTCTGCCACCTTTTATCTAGGATATTTTCCATGAACAAAACTTTACTCTTGGGGAATCATCTCTCTCATAATCCTCAAATTTATCATACATACATTCTCCTAATCCAGAGAAATTGCTTTGGGTAATATTCGAACAGAAAAATATCATACAAAAAACTATTACATTCAACCGGACCGAGATAAAGTGCAGTGCAGTGCACATTATATCACTTCCTCTAATCCAAGAATGATAAACG
>VIAB01023726.1:15301-26584 GCA_009801035.1 Oophaga pumilio | reverse complement strand
AGAAGGTGTGTCCAAACTTTTGGTCTGTACTGTATATGTAAAAAGTCACAGCATGCACTAGTGTGATCCACTATCCTGGTCAGACTCACCCATTAGACTTGAAGAGTGCGTTAAAAATAAAGGTGTCATATGGTCCACATCCGTATGCCATCTCTTTGTTTTTTTTACTGATCTTTTGCAATTATTAACATCAGGAACTGTGTTTGGTTTTATAGAATGTTTCGATTATTGATGTGTAATAGAGGATTTAATACATATGATAACTGTATGGTTAAAAAAATTATCTGTTTTTTTCTAGGTGAAAAATAGATAATTTTATATATTTTCATCTAAACCCAGACTAAGGGACTGTACACAATATATAGCTGTTGGTGCAAATCGTTGGCTATCTTTCCCGACTCTTCCATAGACAGGAGCGCTCACTCTAGTGTGTTTTTATCTACCTGAGAAAAATAGGATCAGCAGCCCGAAATAGGACATGCTGGAGAGTTGGGAGGCCCCTATGCACATTGTGTCTGAATGTCCAGTAGGTGTATATGCCTGAAAATGATGTACGTCTGAGCACACGTTGACTCTGTCGGCACCATTATAGTCAATGGCCCTGTTGGCGCAGTTTCCCGAATCCTGTTTTGCAGGGTGGTTGGGACGCAAACCTCAATGGGGCTACTGAATGTGGTGGGCAAGAACACAGTGTGAAAGGAGTCTTAGGATAAAATATTGAAACTCTGTTCTCACATTTTTCTTGTACGTTAGTTTTCCTTTAAGGCTCAGAGTTTTTATCGTAGGGCTCATTGTTATATATGATGGCATGCTGTAAAGTAAAGATATTCAATTCTAAGAAACCCTGTGTCAACGAAAACTACGATATCAAAAGTCATAGGTCGAAGTTTTCTACCAATGTAATCTGCAAAATGCTGAGCACTGAAGAGGAAAGGAAGGAATGACAGAACATACAGAAGTTTTAGAAACCCCTTCATACAGTTTATTTATTTCCCATGTGAGGATTAGACCAGAACGACACAAAATTCAGACATAGAGCAACACTGAGGTTCATCGACTGATTTATTGCAAATTTGCAGCAGACCAAACGAACCAATCAACAATTAGCTTATTACAATCAACAACCAATCAAAAGTCAGTTTCTATTGTAACAAATAGGACAATCAAATAACTCCTGTTTTGAGTGGTCATTACAAAATAAAATCTTCCTCTTATTTTCTGAATACTTGTAATAATTTCCCAACCACTTGAATATTGACTTTGAAAAAGATTTTTACCCTGAGGTCTACAAATGGTGTAGTGTAATGTTAAAGGAGACAAGTGAGTGAGTGACCATAATGGGAGCTCTGTAATGATCCTTGAGCCGTCCTTACTGATGATGAAAGCAAATTGTTGATTGGTTGTAAAGGTTAATTCCAACTTTTGCACCAATTGCAATAATTACTGGATGTGTATGTATGTGTATCGGTACATGCATGTATGTATGTATGTATATCAATACATGAGTGCATATATGCATTTGTGTTTATATATATGTTAAGTATATGTTACATGTATGGTTTATATTTGTACAGTGTATTTTAAGTCTGTATATGTTTGCGTTTATGTCTGTGTTTTAGATTTATATATATATACAGGGCCGTATTTGCCACTAGGCACTCGTGGGCACATGCCTAGGGCGGGACTCTGTGGGGGGCGGAACCTGAGCAAGACTTTTTTTTTTTTTCCTTCGGTCCGGGGTGTATGTGTGTATGTCTGTATATATACTATATATACTATATATATATATAGTGATATAGCGTATATATATATGTGTGTATGTCTGTATATGTGTATATATGTATATATACATATACACACATGCATCTATGTGTGTATGTCCGTATATATAGATATATATATGTATTTGTGTGATAAATGTGTGCTATGTGTGTATGTATATGCATAGAAAATATATTCGTCTGTATTTACGTACAGTGTATGTAGTGTATGTATTTATCTGTATACATACTGTAGGTTTGTATATATATATCTTTAATTAATGTGTACATGTATAATGTATGTAAGTTCACAGTGTGTGTATGAAGCGTGTGTGTATAGTGCTTGTGTGTGTATATAGTGTTTGTATCATAGCTGTGTTTGTATCATTGTCAGAACATTTGGAAATGTCTTGTATCATTTACAAATTCTTAGACTGTGACATTCTAGTGCCATCATATCTATGTATATGACTCAACCAAATTTCTTATAAAAATACCCATCCAGTCAAATCCTCATTTTTTTTCTCCTCATTTATGGCTTTGTTACATAAAAAAAATTGTTACAATGACAAACAGCTTTTACATGGTATACAAATGTAAAAAAAAAACATTGTAACATGGAATACAATAATGATTGAACCTCCCAGGACACAGGAGAGGCCAGTGCAATATGTTACCCAGAATCCCGGCAGCCAGGGTGTTAAATGGACCTGCTGTTCTCGGGGTTCGAACTGTATGGTCACGGACGGGTCACTTTAAATCTCAGCTCTGGAGGTGATCCAGGACCGGGCACAGTATCAGGGACTGTAAGGCTACATCTGGCTGTATTATTTTTAGAAGATCGGGTATGCAGACAGTCAGCGCTACAACTTCTCTCTTGCTCATTGGTCGCATAAAACTTTGGAATCCATAGCCTGCCATTAATACAATGATGTGCAAAATTTTTCTTTCTACCCCGTGTTTGCAAAAAGCTGCAACTTTGTTTCAACATCATTCATTAATCAACAGCTGCAGGAATTACAGTGGTTGTGATTGTACCTGGGAGGGCATCGAGGCAATAAAGGTCCCAATGCCGCCTCTTCCATATAGGAGGACACCAGTTTTATAAATGGGACATAATAGCTGAGGGCGATGTTACAGATTTTAGTGCCTGGAAAGTTGAAGTTCGCTTCTGCCTGTCGAGGTCTTTTGTGTAAAATATGGCAACTGTTTTAGAATTCATACTGACCCCCATAAGGTTTGTCTTTGGCAGTGTAGAATTCCTAGAAAGTTGCAGTGGTGTAATATTGTGTATCATCAATGTAGTGGATGACGCAGATCTCATCTCAATTATTGGATGGCAATGTAATTATAGTCTTTGAAATAGAGATAGTTTACAATTCCTATAACACATATGTTCATGGCTGGACAATCGGGAAGAGAAAAAGTGATTGGCAAAAAGTGACATCAGCACCTGTGTGATGACATCACTAATTCTGCAGTCTCTGTTTTCTACTTAGAAAATATATTAATTCATAAAAGCAGAAGACTTGCAACTCATCCTTTCATTAACGCAGGATATGGATTCATGTGTTGAATAATAAGCTCCCAATTATAAGAGCAGTTTCATGTACGTGTAACCTGCTTTAACCTTGTAAATCTGAACATTCCACCTTCAGCTCTGAACATTGTGGTTAATGCTCTTTCCTACAACTTTCATTGTGTACAATCTAATTTATTAGCTTTTAGTTCCCCTTAAACAGAACTCTGCAGTTACTGCTGGATCCAATGCCGAGATCACAGCGGCACTGTGTAATATCCATGGTCAGTCCCTTTATACTGTCTGCTGCCTTGTACCCTAGTAAAAATACTAGAGTGTTGTCCTCCAATGACCCTATTCCACATTCCTATATCACAGGGATAATCTGCACTTGGCACCCAGCTGATCGCTGAGCTAGGGCTGAGCCTGCCCCATACTGGTGCCCATCTGCCACTATAGACACCAGTCATTTGCTCACTCTGTAGAGTCTTGTCAGCCTGTGATACAAGGACTATAGTACATAGTGGTGCTGGCATCAGAGAGAGCAGAAATCAGACTGCTCTCCTCACAGGGCATAGTCCTAGCAGTAGCCAGCTTGGTCATTGGCAAGTGATACCCAGGAATAGACACCTGAGTCCTGCTCATATTCAAATATTGGTCAAATTCATTGCGGTCGACATCTACCCATAGGTCAGATGGATTCAGATGATCCATGGTGTCCAGCTGGGGTGCTTCAGGAGGTGGAGAGAGCTGGCCCAGAGGAGTGCAGGTTGGAGGACCACCCTGAGGGTTGTAGTAGAATGCAGCAGACGGTGGAGTCCTAAGGATGGTACTCATATGAGATGGCGAGGGAGAGTATGTTATAGAGAGCTCTCTCAGCGTCTTCTCTTGGCCATACTCAATGCCATGCTGGTAGGATCCAAAGGGCATGGGCTCAGTATCCTCTTGCATATGAGGTGGGAAAAAGGCTGGCTCACCCTGCTCCAGAACATCCAACGGAGACATTTCTGGAGTTGGCAACCCAAAACTCTCCAAGTCGTTGGAAACCAAAGGCTGCAGTTCTCTGAAGTGGGTGAGGTTGGAAGGAGCATGTCCTCCAGAGTATCCCTCAGGCCTCAGCAATGGGATTGACTCAACTCTCTTCATCTTCTTGGCCTGCTTCTTCCTACGTGGGCGATACTTGTAGTTTGGGTGATCATGAAGATGTTGAACACGTAGACGTTCTGCCTCCTCCACAAAGGGGCGCTTCTCTACTGCAGTCAGACTTTTCCAGGACTGACCTAAGAAAATGAAACAGTAATGTCATCTAAGTGTTCAATAACTACTATAATAAATGCTTTTATGTACAACAGTATAACTACTATAATATAACTTTCTATGGACACGAATATACCTAATATAATACTGACCTCAATGGAGAAAAATATAACTACTAAAATAACACTGTCCCAGTGTACAAGAATATAACTACTATAATACTGCCCCTATGTACAAGAATATAACTGCTATAATACTGCCCCTATGTACAAGAATATAACTACTATAATACTACCCCTATGTACAAGAATATAACTGCTATAATACTGCCCCCTATGTACAAGAATATAACTACTATAATACTGCCCCCTATGTACAAGAATATAACCACTATAATACTGCCCCTTATGTACAAGAATATAACTACTATAAAGGTGTGTGCACACGTTGCGGATTCACTTGCAGATTTTTTAGCGCGGATTTTGCTAAGTCCACATGTAAAACGTCCTGCGTTTTACCTGCGGATTTAGTGCGGATTTAGTGCAGATTTACTGCAGATTTTTTGCGGTTTTTGTGCAGATTTCCCCTGCAGTTTTACATCTGCGGATTTCTATAATGGAGCAGGTGTAAAACCGCTGCGGATTCCGCACAAAGAATTGACATGCTGCGGATTCAAATCCGCAGTAAATCCGTACGAAAAAATCCACAGCATGTGCACAGTGTTTTTTTACATAGGTTATAATGGTACTGTACAACGCAGCAGAAACTGCTGCGGATCCGCAGGGCTAAATCCGCTGTGGATCCGCAGCAGAATCCGCAATGTGTGCACAGACCGTTATACTGCCCCCTATGGACAAGAATATAAATACTATAATAGTGCCCCCTATGTACAAGAATATAACTACAATAATACTGCTCCATGTACAAGAATATAACTGCTATAATACTGCCCCCTATGTACAAGAATACAACTACTATAATACTGCCCCTATATACAAGAATATAGCTACTATAATACTGTCCCCTATATACAAGAATATAACTACTATAATACTGCCCCTATGTACAAGAATATATCTACTGTAATATTGTTCTCTGAGCTTTTATACACAATAGACTTGAATTCAGTTCAGCAGCACATTCTTCCAGGAGATTTTTTTTTTATGAAACTTCATGGCTAAGATATAGCTATATTTGTGTCAAGTCCAGACAGTTCCTTGTTAAGGAAACAGTCTGATACATTCTACCAGCACTCATACTGTACATCAACCATAAGGGCAGTTGAGGTCATTCTGATGCTGATGCAGGAATCTGTCACCAGGTTTTTGCTGCCTTACCTGAGAGCAGTTGGATGTAGTGACAGAGAACCTGATTCTTGTAGTGTCAGTTCCTGGGCTGCTTGCTGCAGTTTTGATAAAATCACTGCTTGTTGCAGATCTACCAATTCTCTGAATGCTGAGCTCTGTGTAACCACCGCCCCCACCACTGATTGACAACTTTCTGCCTATGAAGTGTACACAGAAAGCTACCAATCAGTGGTGTGGGCGGGGTTATACAGAGCTCAGCATTCAGAGAACTGGTAAATCCGCAGCAGAGAAAACAGTGAGTTTCTAAAAAGTGGTGGGGGTCGGATTATACAGAGCTCATGAACATGGAGGACTACATGGCAGCAGGTTTACTAGTCCTCTAGTGATAACATGCAGATACAAATCAAAGCTGCAGCCCAGTAAGTCACACATAGCTAGAATCAGGGTCTCTTTCTCTAAATTATCGTGCTCTCAGATTAAGTGACAAAAACCTAGTGACACAGGGGCAGAAATATCATTGATGCAATCTTTTTAGCCACACAGGGGCCAAGAGGTAAGTGGCCATTTCTACCTCCAAAGCAGGTGGAATTGTGCATTATGAGAGCTCTTGGGCTGCAAAGGGCCCATATACTGTTCCTGCACAGTTGCTGTTTTCTATCAGCGTCCACTAGTGTGGTGACACATTCCCTACTGAGAATTGTCTACAGTAGTTTCAGCTGTAACAAACCCTCAGCTATGGGAAGAATTCGTGCTATACAGATTGTCATTCTCCTGTTCCTATTCTCTGACAGTAAGCACCGATAGTTTAAACTTTAGAATATTGAAGCACAAAGAATATTAGAAAGTTGCTGAACTTTTTTATTATACAATGATTAAACTTCTAGAGGAGATCGATAGATAGATATGAGATAGATAATATATAGATAGATATGAGCTAGATAGATAGATATGGAATAGATAGATAGATAGATAGATAGATAGATAGATAGATATGAGATAGATAGATAATAGATAGATATGAGATAGATAGATAGAGAGATAATAGATAGATATGAGATAGATAGATAATAGATAGATAGATAGATATGAGATAGATAGATAGATAGATAGATAGATAGATAGATAGATAGATAGATATGAGATAGATAAAATATAGACAGATATGAGCTAGATAGATAAATAGATAGATAAATAGATAGATAGATATTAATAGAAAAATAGATGATAGATAAATATGAGAAAGATAGAAAAACAGATAATAGATATCGTAGATAGAAAGAGATACATAGACAGATAGATAATACAAAGATAGATTGATGTGTGATATAGATGGATGAATAAGAGACACATAGACAGATATGTGATATATAATAGATAAATAGATATGAGAGATATATCTAGATAGATGGATATATAGAGCACAATAATATTCACGACATATAAACACTTATATATACATACATATACATTTTAATCCTCTATGCCAGTAGGCATCCAATATCACTGTGCCCTTCTGCACTCTATCTCTCTGTCCTCTGCTAGTCTTTGCGGTGGCACACCCTCGCCCCCATGTTAGTCTTTCCTATACTGATATCAGCTCGTCCTGCATTATGGCGGTATAGAACAATTCATGCCGGCTGTCCTCCCCATCCCAGAGCTCATTCTCACCTAGCATCTTGCTTAGTACAGCATTGTGTAGGTCCGGGTTTTGCTGGGCCAGTCTCTTCCGTTCATCCTTCGCCCACACCATAAAAGCATTCATGGGGCGCCTGATTCGAGGGTCACCAGGCTTCTCATCAGAGGAGCTGTATCCGCCATATCCAGACTGGGGACTTGGAACAGGACTGACCTGGGCTATGGGAGAGTTGGAGCTTCGGCCGGGATCAGGAGCAGCGGCCGGAGGTGGGACCCATGAACTTCCACCACCTCGACCCAGAGTAGTCTCCTCTCTGCAGTAATTTGACTCAGATCTATGCATTCCAGCTAGGCAGATCCTGTAGACAAAAGTGGGCGCACACGATGTGGGGTGTCCTCGGATAATGCACTGTGTACTCCTCCAAAGAAAGTACAGATCTGCTCTATCTATTTATCTATCTATCTCTCTATCTATGTCCTCTCTGCCCTGTCACTGCCTCTTGTCACTGTCCTGTCATCCAGCATCCAGCTGTTTGAGCAGTTTGGACTAATATGGATCAAATATAGAAACTTGTAACCAATCAGCTGCAGGATGGGAGGAGATGAATGCATCTGGGGGGTGAGGAGGGGCAGCAAGAGGGTCTGATGATCTACAAAGCAGTGGGCTTGTATATTCAGCATGGGAGAAGTTAACCCCATATAGAAAATGCAGCAAATTGGCATATTTGGTCAGTGCACATTATACCATTGTACAGAATAATGCTCACTCAGTGATGTACTTAGATTATGTCTGTAAGTGATACCTTTTAAATGAGCTGACAAAACTGGTCAGTGTCCTTACTCACTAACACCAGCACTGAGGAATATAATGTTACTCTCAAAGTACAGGATTATAATACACTAGGAGATAATTACTATAATACTGCTCCTATGTACAAGAATATAACTACTATAATACTGTCCCTATGTACAAGAATATAACTACTATAATACTGCTCCTATGTACAAGAATATAACTACTATAATACTGCCCCAATGTACAAGAATATAACTACTATAATACTACCCCCTATGTACAAGAATATAACTACTATAATACTGCTCCTATGTACAAGAATATAACTACTATAATACTGCCCCTATGTACAAGAATATAACTACTATAATACTGCCCCTATGTACAAGAATATAACTACTATAATACTGCCCCTATGTACAAGAATATAACTACTATAATACTGCCCCTTTGTACAAGAATATAACTACTATAATACTGCCCCAATGTACTAGAATATAACTACTATAATACTGCTCCCTATGTACAAGAATATAACTGCTATAATGCTGCCCCTATGTACAAGAATACCATTACTATAATATTGACCCCTATGTAGAAAAATATAACTACTATAACACTGTCTGTATGTATAAGAATATAACTACTATAACACTGTCTGTATGTATAAGAATATAATTACTATAGTACTGTCCGTATGTACAAGAAAATAACTACTATAATGCTGCCCCCTATGTAGAAGAACATAACTACTATAATACAGTCCCTATGTACAAGAATATAAGTACTATAATACTGCCCCCATGTGCAAGAATATAACTATTATAATACTGCTCCCTATATACAAGAATATATCTACTATAATACTGCCCCTATGTATAAGAATATAACTACTACAATACTGCTCCTATGTACAAGAATATAACTACTATAATACTGCCCCTATGTACAAGAATATAATTGCTATAATACTGCCCCTATGTATAAGAATATAACTTCTACAATACTGCTCCTATGTACAAGAATATAACTACTATAATCCTGCCCCCTATGTAGCAGAATATAACTACTATAATACTGACCCCTATGTACAAGAATATAACTACTACAATACTGCTCCTATGTACAAGAATATATCTACTATAATACTGCCCCATATGTACAAGAATATAACTACTAAAATACTGCCCCATATGTACAAGAATATAACTTATAATACTGCTCCCTATGTACAAGAATATAACTACTATAATACTAAACTGACAATCTAATTGGAAAAACATCATTAGATAAGAAGCGATTCCAACTAGGATAATAAAACAATCAGTCATTTTAATGAATATCAACATATAAACACAATCAAAAAGATAGGGCAAAAACTACAGATTGCAATAATTTTTCTTGACATTTTTCCTACCCATATATGATGAAAAATTATTGCAATCTGTCTTTTTGATTGTGTTTATATGATGATATTCAATAAAATGACTGATTGTTTTATTATGTCAGTTTATGATTTTTGAAGTGCCTAACGCTTTTTGTTCTTGGACATATGGGAATGATACTATAATACTACCCCCTATGTACAAGAATATAACTACTATAATACTGCCCCTATATACAAGAATATAATTACTATTATACTGCCCCCTAAGTACAAGAATATAGCTACTATGATATTGCCCCTATGTACAAGAATATAACTGCTATAATACTGCCCCTATGTACAATATATCTACTATAATACTGCCCCATGTCCAAAAATATAACTACTATAATACTGCTCCTATGTACAAGAATATAACTACTATAATACCGCTCCCTATATAAGAATATAACTACTGTAATACTGCCCCCTATGTACAAGAATATAACTACTATAATACTGCTCCTATATACAAGAATATAACTACTATAATACTGACCCCTATGTACAAGAATATAACTACTATAATACTGCTCCCTGTGTACAAGAATATAACTACTATAATACTGACCCCTATGTACAAGAATATAACTACTATAATACTGACCCCTATGTACAAGAATATAACTACTATAATAGTGCCCCTATGTACAAGAATATAACTACTATAATACTGCATTCTATGTACAAGAATATAGCTACTATAATACTGACCCCTATGTAGAACAATATAACTACTGTAATACTGCATTCTATGTACAAGACTATAACTACTTTAATACTGCCCTCTATGTACAAGAATAGAACCACTATAATACTGTCCATATGTACAAGAATATAACTACTATAATAATGACCCTTATGTACAAGAATATAACTACTATAATACTGCCCCTATGCACAAGAATATAACTAGTATAACATTGCCCCTATGTCCAAAAATATAACTACTATAATACTGCTCCTTTGTACAAGAATATAACTACTATAATACTGATCCCTATATACAAGAATATAACTACTATAATACTGTCCCCTATGTACAAGAATATAACTACTATAATACTGCTCCTATGTACAAGACTATAAACTACTATAATACTGACCCATATGTAGAACAATATAACTACTATAATACTGCATTCTATGTACAAGAATATAGCTACTATAATACTGCCCATGTGTACAAGAATATAACTATTATAATACTGCCTCGTATGTACAAGAATATAACTACTATAATACTTCCCCTATGTACAAGAATATAACTACTATAATACTGCCCCTATGTACAAGAATATAACTACTATAATGCTGCCCATGTCCAAAAATATAACTACTATAATACTGCTCCTATGTACAAGAATATAACTACAATACCGCTCCCTATATACAAGAATAGAACTACTGTAATACTGCCCCTATGTACAAGAATGTAACTTCTATAATACTGCTCCTATATACAAGAATATAACTACTATAATACTGACCCATATGTTGAACAATATAACTACTATAATACTGCATTCTATGTACAAAAATATAGCTACTATAATACTGCCCATGTGTACAAGAATATAACT
>VIAB01023725.1:19372-29724 GCA_009801035.1 Oophaga pumilio | reverse complement strand
CCCCCGACATTTTATATGTTTGTTTATTTTAATAATAACATTAAGAGTTATATTTTAGCCTGTAATCTTCACTTGTTGCTGAATCTATACTGATTGGTGAGTAGGGAGTTTTCTTGGTGATTGGAGATATCTCCCCTTTATCACCCTCACTTGTTGTATTTTAGGAGTCAGTCCATTTTATACCTACTCAAACTCTGACTCCACCAAAATGGACGCCAACTCCACACAACTGGCAGGTAGACGTCAACTGTGAGAGACAGAATCTAAAAATAAAAACCAGAAAATCACATTGTATGATTTTTACATAATTTGCATTTTATTGCATGAAATAAATATTTGATCACCTACCAACCAGCAAGAATTTTGGCTCTCACAAATCTGGCTCTCACAGATTAATCAATACTGCAACCTTTCCACCTTGGCAAGACCAAAGAGCTGTCTAAGGACACCAGAGACAAACTTGTAGACCTGCACTAGGATGGGATGGGCTACAGGACAATAGGCAAGCAGCTTGGTGAGAAGGCAACAACTGTTGGCGCAATTATTAGAAAATGGAATTAATACAAGATGACTGTCAGTCTTCCTCAGTCTGTGGCTCCATGCAAGATGTCACCTCATGGTGTAAGGATGATTCTGAGACAGGTCAAGAATTTGCAAGGACCATTTGAAGTTCGCCAATGAAAATCTGGATGATCCAGAGGATGATTGGGAGAAGTTCATATGGTCAGAGGACACTAACATAGATCTTTTTGATATCAACTCCACTCGCCGTGTTTTGAGGCAGGAGAAGGATGAGTACAACCCTAAGAACACCGTCCTGACCGTAAAGCATGTTGGGGGAAACATCATACTTTGGGGGTACTTTTCTGCAAAGGGAACAGGATGACTACATCATATTGAAGGGAGAATGGATTGGGTCATGTATTGCGAAATTTTGGCCAACAACCTCCTTCCCTCAGTAAGAGCATTGAAGACGAGTCATGGCTGGGTCTTCCAGCATGACAATGACCTGAAACACACAGCTAGGGCAACTAAGGTGTGACTCGGTAAGAAGCATTTCAAGGTCCTGGAGTGGCCTAGCCAGTCTTCAGACCTGAACCCAATAGAAAATCTTTGGAGGAGCTGAAACTCAATGTTGCCCAGCAACAGCCCAGAAACCTGAACGATCTGCATAAGATCTGTATGGAGGAGTGGGCCAAAATCCCTGCTGCAGTGTGTGCAAACTGGTCAAGAACTACAGGAAACATCTGACCTCTGTAACTGCAAACAAAGTTTTTTTGACCAAATATTAAGTTCTGTTTTTCTATTGTATCAAATACTTATTTCATGCAATAAATGCAAATTATGTAAAAATCATACGATGTAATTTTCTTTATATTTTTTTTAAGATTCTTCTTCTTAGGCTCACACATGCGAGGAATACTGTCGAGTCTTTCATGTTAATACTCTGCACTGCTGCCGGCCTCGGGAGCGGAGCGTGCTGCTCCATGTATTGCTATGCGGCTGCACGCTCCACTCCCGAGGTATTAACATTAGCATGCTGCCAGGTATTAACATGCAAGACTCGGCCATATTCCTTGCATGTGTGATCCCGGCCTAATAGTTGAAGTGTGCCTACCATAAAAATTACAGACCTCCATTCTTTGTAGGTGGGAAAACTTGCACAATTGGCAGTGTATCAAATACTTGTTTCCCTACTGTATGTGCTACAGACGTTTCTTCTGCCTCCATCACCCGCTATCTTGGAAGGAATGATCGTTTTAGTGATAAGGAGTGACACACAGGCTGAGGATGGCATACAGTAGCAGCCGCAGATCAACGGGTTTAGTCCTTCCCCTGCTCTGGCGGTTCCCTGAGCTGCTTTATCCCTAAGCTTTATCTCTTTAGCCTCATATCCTTTAACTAATGTCATTCTTTATATATAGGACTTCGCATCCGAGTCCTTTCAATTTATGCACACAGTCTACCTAGAACTCACTTTTATACTCCCTGGGACATATGTCAAGAATTAACTTGGAAAGTGTCTTCAGTGCAGATCCTCTTAAGCAAGGATTATATTTAATGGCCAAACAAATGTTCTGTCCATAGTCTCATGTCCTAATAGTCTGCGGTCATTTAAAACCTACAGATCATCCTTCGTTCCCTTTTTCTCAGATACTCAAATGGTCGATGTCATGACTAGACATTTTTGCCGGTGTGTTTCAAGAAAAATTGTGGATTGTTTGCCTCCTTCAACCTCTATATATCACTGCTGAATGAATTACACAGTGTTTTAAACTATTATGCAAATGCTATTTTTCTCTGATTTTCCTAAATGGTTGATGCAAATGAGTTAATATAATGTTCTGATCATCAACCCTTAGAGGATAAATCGCAGTTCATTGGATAAAACTCCCAATGATAACTTAAAATGCACCAAATTATTCTGCCGAACAGACATTGCAAACATTGTATAGGTTGTAAAGTATTGAAAACGGTCATTTGTTGAATTTGCAACATTAAGAGGTCACATTTACTTAAATTAAAAGCATTTTCAATCAAACACATCTTAACAGGCCAAGTTACATGTTTAAATAGAAGCCCATCTTTCACAATTCTTGCATCCATTGAACTTGTGAATTTTTGGAGAGTTTCTGCTTGAATTTCTTTGCCGGATGTCCGAATCGCCTCCCAGAGCTGCTGTTTTGATGTGATCTGTCTCCCACCCTCATAGAGCTTTTGCTTCATGATACTTCAGAGGTTCTCAATAGAGTTGTGGTCGGTGGAGGTTGGTAGTCACACTATAAGTTTCTCTCCCTTTAATATCCATAACAGCCAATGACTCACAGGTTACCTTCAGTATGAGAATGGGGCATTGTCAGCATGAAGATTTTGCTATGGAAGGCACTGTTCTTTCTTTTTGTGCCATGGAAAAAGGCGCTCAGTCAGAAACTTTATATAGTTTGCAAAGATAATTTTCACACGTATAGGGCCTACTAGATCTCTCCCCATGATTCCTGCCCAAAACATGACTGCCATATCCTTGCTGGCATTGCAGCATTGTTGCGACAAGGTGGACATCCATCTTTAGTTGCATGGCACTCATCAGTAAGCAAGACTGGTTTACAAATTAGTCTTTGTTTGCGCTCACTGCAACCAGCTTTACTTGAGGACTGTCAAGGTTATGTGAAGGATCTTACACCTTGAGGTTCGCCCGACTCCAGAGGCACCAGCAGATTCAGATACCTGTTTGTTCCTTTGTAATAGTATTTTAGCAGCTGCTCTCTTAATCCAATGAATTTGTCTAGCGCAGAAACCTTCCTCAGTATGCCTTTACCTGCACAAGCCTGTCTGTGCTCTGTATCAGCCACAAATCTCTTCACAGTACAATGATGACACTTGTTTTCCTGAACTATCCATTGTTTTCCTACATTATTAAAAGCAGTGCACTGATTGACACTTTTCTTTCCCATATTGCTTGAAACCTGTGGCTGCTAATAATGTAGAACCTCCTTCTAAAGTAGTTTTCCTTTAATTGGGCACCTGGCAAACTAATTATCACAGGTGTTTAAGATTGATTGCAGTGATCCAAAGACCCCAAGACACAAACAGTTAATGAGTTTGTGAAAAACAAAAAAATTACATCTTTGACACTTAAATCCAATTTGCATATTAATTTGGAGCCCGGTGTATTAGTCATCTTGTCTCTGCTCTCTTGTCCTTCTAAGCTGATTTATGACCAGTTTTTATCTTTATTATGGTCGTTAATCTGCTTAGGAAACACTTCAGGATAAGAGAAATAAAAGCTTTAGACCCCAAAAGGAGCTCCCTGATCACTGGTAACTCATTCCACTGTCTGACTGTGATAAATATAGGATGCAGAAGGTAAAATGAGTAAAACTTGTAATAAAACCCTATTGCATAAATACTTTTTAGCAAAAAATGCATGTGTTTTAAATAAAAAGTCCACTAAGGTGCCCATGACCTTAGTCCTCATTACATTTCTTGCAGGGCTCGTCATGGGAGACCACAATGAGGCTTTTCACGGGATTAGTTATAGCACTTTCGTAGCTTTTTCTATGGGTACAATTGAGATGTGGGTTTTGTCGTGAGACATGTCATTGTGATGTGGGTTTTGTCGTGAGACATGTCATAACTTTTCACATGACTGTTACTATTACGTGTGACTCTGTGTGTAGCTCCCATCTTACTGCATTGAGATTTTAGCACCAAAGTTCTGATTCTTTGCATTTAAGGCCTTTAGGGGTAATTTTTGACTATGGCCTATCTACCTGTGTACCTTGCTGTGACCATTCTCATCTGTGTCTCTTTGCCTCATACAAATGTTCACTGTAATGTTAGTAGATTGTTTCCTACACTCTCCTTTCTCTCCTGAAATTAGTGCTTCTGTGAGTGTTTTGGTTTTTTTTCTCTCATTTTAGCATTACACCATTTACAGTGTTATTCACACCCCACCCCAGAAAAAAGTTATCCCCTACCTATAAGATGGGAAATAACTTTCTAATTACTGGGACTCCCAGCGGTCCCGAGATCTTTATTTAGAGCCCATTGTGATGTGATTGGAGCATGGATACAACTTGCTCTATTCATGGTCTATGGGATGGCAGCTCTTGGCTGTTTCTGGCAGTCCTATAAACAATGAGTGAAGAGGACTCCAAGCATGTGCACTTCTTCATTCACGGTGGAGCTGCGAAAGCCCTGATTTCAGTATTGCTGGAGTAGTAGCTGTTGCACCCCCAGTTATTCCCTATGCTATGTGTACAGGATACTTTTTATTTATTTTTTTGCAAATAACCCTTTAAGGCATGCATTATCAGCCAGTGTAGGGTTTCCTTGTAATTGAAAAGGAGAGAACACGAACACTGGAGAACACGAGAGTAGAGGTTGCACTGGATATTGATCTACGTTTTCATGTGATTTTTTTTTTTTTTGCATTTGAAATTCAAATGACTTCACATTCATCTTATTTGTTTGTGTCCTTGCATTCGTAAGTCGCTTTTTGCTCTTAGTCAACTGATCAGGATCCAGTATAGGAGGGCAGCCATGTCTGTCCGTGTAAAACCTACTGTATTTGGTTGGTTAAACTTTTAACCCATACAGGACCAGACAATTTTTGCCCCTTTTAGATGACACTTAATACATACATAGAATTTTTTTTCCATCTTGCTCTTCCAGATCTATTAACTTGTGCTCTGCCAGGAATGTAGTAGTGAATGTTACATCCCCAGTGGTGGCGTACATGACCCTATTCTTGCTAGATGTGGGACCCTCCCCTATCATCCTAGGTCCCCAATTAGAGAGACATTTCACTGTTTATTTGCTATGTATATAAAAGTCGCACCCAGTTTTTCTAGATTCCATATCCTATCTGTTGATTTTTCTTGCAGAGAGCGATAAAATCCCTGTGATGCGAGGGCAGTGGTTCATTGATGGCACGTGGCAACCTCTCGATGAAGACGAGAGCAACTTGATTGAGCAGGAACATCTCGCCTGCTTTAGGGGTCAACAGATGCACGACAACTTTGACCTGGAAGTGGCAAAGCCCGTAGACCACAAGGACGGTGAGAGTGTTTGTTATTTAAAACTTAAGGGAAAACTGTCACCTCGGAAAAACATTATTTACCTACACACTTGTGGTAAATCTGCAGGTAAATGGCATTACAGTGCTGGTGGGCTGCTTTACTGACAGAAAATTTACTTCTCTCCTCCCAGGACTTGCCAGCTTTCAGTCATGGGGGCACGAAGCAGCTACACTCACCGCTGACTATTTTGTGAACTGCGGCTGTAAACGCTCCCCAGCACTTTGATTGCTCACTATGCATAGATGAGCTGCAGAGCCTGCTGTAAAGTGTCAGACCATGCTTACAGCCTCCTCACAGTATAGTCATTGGTGCTGTGAGCGCTGGCTGTAGCCACTCCGTGCAAGACCCCATGACTGAAAGTCTGCAGCTTCTGGAAGGAAATCGGTGCATTTTCTCCCAGTAGCCTCGCTTTCTGTAATATGGCTGAACAGCATTGTAACGCTATTAACCTGAAGAGATTAACCCTATATCTGGAGGTACATTGCATTTTCTGTGGCGACGCATTCACTTTAAAGGTGGGATCTGGCACGCTAATCACTTCTACATCTGGAGGTAAACTGAGAAAATTAATAGGACCAGTCGTATTGATCCCTTTCCCTGGTCGGTATCAAGAATATATTGAGGGCAACTCCACTCTTGATGAGGAAGTGTGCAGAGCTGGAAAATCCTTTTTATTTTTTTACACAGAGGTTTTTTGTGTTTGAAGCAATAACATCTAACCTTTCACTAATCACGTTTTATGCATTAAATCAGTAATTTCCATCCTGTGACTCTCCAGCTGTGTAGAAACGACCACTCCCAGTCTTCAGCCTTCAGGACAGGCTGGGACTTAAGTTTTGCCACCGCTTGTGAGCCATAGGGTTTGTGCTGTCCCAAAACTGTTTCCTCTGGCATGATCGGAATCAATGTATTTCTTAATTTGCCTATGATTTTTCCGACGAGTCAATGTGTAATTATCTGATGGTTGGGGTATAATGATTTGTTTGTGGGGATCATTATGATCGTCTGGTTTTGTATCCACAAACTAATTCCTGTTAACATGGAAGCCAGTATGTCCTCTTGTCATGCAAAGTCTTCATTACTTCGCTATAAGCTATTGATTACTATTAATTGACTGATTACTGATATATTGGGGTGGCAAACTCGCTATTTATTATCCATAATCGTCAGAGGATTAATGTCAGGATCGTTGCATCTAGTAACTGAATACAAGAGTCTTACGGTGGTGAGATCAAGCATGCAACTTATCCTTTGAAGACTCAAAAACGTAAAAAAATGAAGAATGTGATTAAGACCCTAATAGACCTGGTCGATGATAGGTTAATTTAAGCGACAAAGTGCTTAGCTCAGCTGAAAAGTCTTTCTTCTTGCTCAAAGTATCGGCTTACCAAAAGTGACCTGCGGCACCTGGACTGACACTGCGAGACTCCGGCCTTTTAGTTTTCCATAGTAGCGCTCAGACACATAAGAGCGATTCTCATCGGATGCACGATTTGTGCGTTTGCTGGAAGAACAACCT
Organism: Oophaga pumilio; assembly: GCA_009801035.1. Lineage (NCBI taxonomy): Eukaryota > Metazoa > Chordata > Amphibia > Anura > Dendrobatidae > Oophaga > Oophaga pumilio. The sequence goes on along the minus strand of VIAB01023725.1, from coordinate 22,623 downwards.
GTTCCATCCATCACTACAGACGGAGACTTGCTATGTGTTTTCATTACTCGTTATTGATTAGACACCACAATTGTAGCAGGTAATCAATCACACGAGAAACTCCATCGGCAACATTTCCACAGGGAAAACCGTAAGGATTGTAAGTAATCTAGCATGCAGAGCGCCCCCTGGTAATAACCAGTGCCCCAATAGTTAAAAAAAAAAAACAGATGAGGAGAAAACTGACCGGCCGGCGTCACATATAGGTGCACTTTATACAGACTTTGCACGACAAGAGGGTTATGTAAAGTAAAAAAAAATAGTAATAAAATTTTGCTGTGCATGCTATGATCATTACTGCTTTGCTCGTTCACCGTTTTTAACACTGATAGTGAGAAGTTTTCCATTGAAAGCCAAAGTAAAGTTCCCTGTCTTCACTTTGCTAGTTATCTACCACCTTGCTCCCTTCTCCCTCCCTTTCCCGTTCAATTGGAGAGGATATAACGAGAGCACAGATGCCCCATGCGCTAAAAGAAAGCGTTACGAAGGTACGGTAACCAAGCTCTGCCTAGTAGAAGGCTCTCTGGCCTTAGATGCTCTCACTAGAGTAGCGTAGTTGTCGCCTCTTGTGCTTTTTGCTGATGTGGTTACGGTAGTTTTTGGGCAAACCATAACAAGATCCATATAGCTTTCTAGTGGTTTTTATTGTCTTTTCTTGGGTTAAGCATTTTAACCACATGTCCCAGGTCACTACCTGGGCTAAATGGATGCAAGATTTCTAGTTTTGCAGCCAACAATGCTGAATTTCCACTGCGTTTTCTTTCTTTTTCTTTTTTTTTTTGCAGCCTATTGATTATCGCCATCCCAGTAATTACTTAAAAGGGTTTTCTTAGGTTGTTTCAGGAGCACACTGCTCTTCTGCCTGGGTAGAGCGCTGCTGAGGATTGACAGTTCGGACAAATGACATGATCACTCTGGAGCACTTGGACACTCAAGCTGGACATATCCTGCCAGTGTCGGAGTGAGCCGCCCATGCCGGCCCTAAAGCCAGAGGCGGGAGCAGTGTGCACTTCTTGCTTTTAAAACTTCCCTCTCTTAAGACTGCAGAGGTGGCCGTTAGCCAAGGCATTGAGCTATACGGAGAACGGAGAAGATTTTTTTTTTAATAAGAAGTAAATTTGCAAAGTTTGTTTTTACAATCCCTTTGCTATTTTATCCATTTAAGAAAGTGTGACAACCCATTTAAGTCTTAAATTTGATAATTGATTTTCTATGATTACAGCTACACAGCAATGTGGCTATAATGTTGCTCAGCCTGTGACTAAATGCATATTATGGATATCTGGTAAAGGGGCATTTATCATCTCGTAAAGTGATTGCATATCACTAGGATATTCGATCTCTTTATGATCTGCCAGGTGTACGATAAATCTGAGCCCCCCACTGATGTTGAGAATGAAAACGCTGCAGTGCTAGTTGAGCCCCGCAGCCTTCCCTGTTTCTGGCACTCCTGGCCACCTGACGAAACAAGGGAGGTACCGCCATCCTCAACAGTTGTGACTGGGAGTGTGCGGGTAAGAACAATGTAGGGGACACAGCGCTGATTGAATTCTGCTCCCCCCTCATTCTTGGATCAGACAGAGGGGCCCCATAGTTCAAAACTCTACTCATGATAATGTCATGTCATAGCTTTAGCAAATGGAAATTTCCTTTTAAAGTTCTGAAAAAGATTTTTTTTGGGGGGATGGGATTCAAATAGTTATTTAGTTGATCTATCTGCTCAGACCGTCTACCTGCACACCATCTAGTTAGTAGTGGCGGGGTTGGGAATCGTAGTGTTGTCATATTGAAGTGATTAGGGTAACGCTGCCATACCCAGAATAGCCGCTACTCGTTAGATGGTGCAATGCAAACATTGAAGACCTGCATACAGTGGACCACAGACACCCCTATAGGTCTGACCTATTGTAACAAAAGGGCTTCAATACTTTGATCCCCAAAAACCCTATAATTAGAGTGCACTAATTTTGCTTGTATTGGGATCTATTAACAAGACCCGGCTTGTTTTTCCAGTTTTGTTCCAGTTTGATCTCCTTTTTCCGTTTTTAATGAATAATCACCGCTTTTTGCTCAACAGACTGAGTGTAATTGCAGTCACTCACTTTGTGTAAACCTCCGTCCTTTACCGTTTGTTTCCTGCAGCCAGTCTGATGCTATCAGCCATGTCTGAGGGCACATTAGTCATTTAGAAACTCATATTGTAGATCTGGAGACAGTCATAAGCCTTTAGTATGCTTATTAATAACTAATAGTAATTTTGTAAAAGAGACGTCTTTTCTCAGGCTGGATCTTCAGGGATTTTTTTTTTATTTTTTTTATTAATAGAAAATATTTTACGTGTTTGGATAGTTACAATTCTGATTAAGGCCAGGATTTTACATGCTGAGTGTTGTAGTTTCACCACAGGTTGCACATTTGTTGTCCATCGGATGCACATACTGGACAAAGCAGACGTTTGTATATTCTCCAGATATCTTAAGCTCATAGGCAGGAATCCTGTGAATCTTTGGCTATTTACGTACTGTAACTTCATTTCTTGGATGGAAACCTATAAGTTTATCAATTCTGAGGCAAATTGCGTCATATGATATTTAGTAGTTGCTCATTGTACAGTCACAATTCCATATTTTGAGTGGCTGTAAACCTGTCAGTATATTATCGGACGTCAGTGATTGAGAGACGTTTGCCGTCTGACTGTAATTATTACGTTTTGCAGCTGTCCACAGTCTGAAGTTAAGCCGCAGCCACGTGGATTGGCATAGCGTGGATGAAGTCTATCTCTACAGCGATGCAACTACTTCTAAAATAGCAAGGACTGTTACCCAGAAGTTGGGATTCTCCAAGGGTAAGATCATCTAATAACTAAAGAAGAGGCCCAGGACTTGGGTATTGATGACTTGTCCCTGCGATAGGTTATCAATCAGTTTGATGGGAATCTGACATCCATCACCTCTAACGATCAGATGTTTTCATGTCCGTCACAGCTCCATACTGTGTACTGCAACTGTGCTCCCAATTCAATGTGGTGCTGTGGGATTCCTATTCTGTACACTGTGTATTTCACAGGACCTGTAAGCAGATGATGGTTTGTGTTAACGGATTTCTGTCCTGCCAATCAGATACTGAATACTCGAGTCATCAATCTCACAACTCGTTTAACAAGCATACAGTGATCCTAGTCAGGCTGAGCTGATATTTCCATGGATTAAATG
>VIAB01023721.1:22490-33046 GCA_009801035.1 Oophaga pumilio | reverse complement strand
TAATGACTGTGTCTCCCTTCCTTCCATCTGCTGCTGAAATTAACATTGAGTATGATATGAGCGAGTGTAGACTATTGATTCATCCAAAAAAAAAAGTCTGAAAACTGTGCTACTGCACAATGGCAGCAGATATGCTTCAGTGCTAGTAGGGCATTCTGTGTACTGGAAGAAAAGCTATAAGAATTTAGACTTTATTCTCAAGAAACTTAACTACGAGGATGAAGGAAAGTCAACATGTGGTGACCTGAAAGGTCTCACTTTGCTCCATGGGCAACAAGAGGGATACATAAAGTACCCATGCTTTTTGTGTGAATGGGACAGCTGGGATAGGTCTCATCACTGGAGATAAAGTTTGCCAATGAGCTTTGAAATCTGGTCTCAAGAACATACTGTAGTTGCAGAAAGTTTTGTTGATCCCACTAAAGTTCTCCTGCCACCACTCCAAAATAAGCAGTTTGTGAAAGCTCCACCTAAAGAAGGAGAGACTTTTAAATACCTGTGTATCAAGTTTCAGGGTCTGTCTGAAGAAAAACTGAAGGCATTTTTGTGGGTCCAGACATTTGGAAACTCAGTAAGTACAATGTGTTTGAAACAAAAATGAAAACTGATGAGAAAAGGGCTTGGGATTCATTTACAGAAGTTGTGAAGATATTTCTAGGTAACAACAAAGATCCAAAATTTAAGTCCATCAAGGAGAACATGCTGAAACATTTCAAAGCCTTGGGCTATCTGATGAATTTTGAAATTACATTGTTTTACACTCTTATTTGGACTACTTTGCTGAAAAACCTTGGTGCAGTTTGCAAAAAGCAAGGAGAAAAATTTCATCAGGATATCAAAGAGAGGGAACGATGATACCAAGGTAGATGGAAGGTGAACATGATGGGGGACTACTGCTGGATGCTTCACACAGAAGATCTGCAGGCCTTCTATAAGAGAATAGGTATCAAGAGAAGCTTTCAAGAGAAAAGGAAAAGGTGCAAGAATTAATTTCCAATAGAGTTGCAGAATGAATGTTCAATACATTTTCATATATAATATTGTGTACATTTTTAACTAGAATAAATATTTTTCTTGTTCATCTCACTTGTACGCAATTTCATGCGTGTTTTATGCAAAATCCAGATATGAAGGTTAAAAATGTAAGTGTTGTTTGAAATCACGGCATAAGAAAACATGAGAATCAGTCATTGGATTTTAACAAATTTCCATAAACACACATTTTGCATAACAGTTATCCATGTCAACCATCTGCAATCTTTACCAGAAAGGGACAATCAAAAACAGATTACCTGTTATTTGTTACAAATACATGGTTTATCAAACAATACTGGGACTCAAAAGGTTATTCTCAACTTGTGTTGAGAACAGCACACAGTTCTCCAGTCTCCCCACTACCCTCATGCTGGGGGGACACTTCTCAAAGAGTGACATTTTTGGTTCAGTATCATCATCCTACTGTTTAGTTTATCCTGCTACTGTGACACCTTAGTGATCTGTCAGCCCTTGTTCTGAAATCTATCCTGATGTCACTATTTGTTTATTAAGCTAACAGGGCTTTTGAACAAGCATCAGGTCAATTGAGCAGTGATGAGGGTTAGGGAAGGAGTAAAGGGAGAGGGAGGAATTTTACTGTGCAGGACTGATCCAGCTTGGTCATGAGCTGTGAGGGAGGGTGAGGTGAGCAGCTAACCACTATATAGATAAATGGGCAGGAGAGAACTCCTTGGATGACAGGAAACAAATTAGTCTCCTGGAATGTAGCTACTGTGAATACTTGGTCAGGCTCTGGTGTTTGATCTCCTTGGCAAAAAGCTGCACAGTATGTAAGATAAAAGCTCTAATAGCATGAGAATAACAACAGATAGAAAAAGCAGGTCAATTCTTAACGTGCTTATTTTCATTGTAACCATAGCAATTTCATATCAAGAGAATACCCCTTCAACGTATAACTTGACACACTGGCAGCAACACAAAACATGAATGATAATACGGTCGTATCAGCATGCAAAAGGTGTTTTCACATCTGAAGATGATGCTGCTGGGCAAACAACTGAAGTATCTAAAAAGGTTTCTCAAACTCATGCTTTTTAATGTACGGTACTTTTGGGCCTTTATTAAGCATCCAGAAAGCAGAGTTTGCCAGCTTAGCACTACCGTCCACAACCAGACATGAAGACTTACTTAAGGGTATGTCCACACTTTAAGTATTTGCAGCAGACATTTCTGCACTAAAAATGTGTCAAGAAAAATGCTGCATAAAATAGGCACTTTTTTATGCATTTTTTACCCATTCATTTGAATTATTGAAAAATGCTGCAAAAACGCTGAAAGAATTGACTGCAGATTTGAAATGGATTCAAATATGAAAAGAAGAAAATAAGAAGCATGTACATGAGATTTCATTCACTTTGCTTTTACAGTAAAATGCTGGGTGTTTTTTTTCGTGACAAAAAACAGGGAGGAAAAAAAATGAAGAAAAAAAAATGAGTAAAAAAACCACAACGTGTGAACAAGCCCATAATGTAGTTTTCTGCTTTGGAGTATCAATGTCTGTTAGTAAAAGGATATACACTTGTTTTCATGTAGTGGCTAAAAGTCCTACCAGCACACAACTGTAGTTTGATAGAAAATAATAGAGAAAGCGATATGATTTTTCAGATTTCCTTTAGGCTATGTTCACATTTCTGTCTGACCATTCATATAGAGGTGCAAACAGAAATCATGTTAAAAACACATGCACTGCCTAACTGCTGTAAACAGAAAATGCTGAACCCCATTGATTTCTATGGTGTCCGCCTGGGTTCCATTTTTTGTCAGTTTTTAAAACTCTAACAGAATAGAGAACCCAGACGGACACCATACTGATCAATAGAGTGGCCTCTGTTTCTGGTAGAATTCACGTGTCAAACGGATGTGTTGCATTAATGATGTTGTATATCTGTACCTCTAAACAGAACATAGAAACTAAACAAGTAAATGTAAACTGAACACTGCAGGCCCTGACAATCCACCACAGGAAGCAAAGCAAAGGTTAATTATGTAGTCCCAGCTAGCCATCCCACAGAGGGCAGACTTTCTGCTTTGGAAAAAAAAATTACATGTTACTCTTAATAACACCTCCACCCAGAATAATTCAGAAAGCAAGTGAAGGGCAACATGCGAGAGCAGCCAGGCAAGAAGCACCACGACTAGATCGCTTCCAGAACACACATCCCCTTCCTATGACTAACTAGCACTAGCCCGAACAATACAAACACAAATCTGCTTCATCTGACTCAGCTAGAAATTTAAATGACTGGAAATGCAAAAACAAATGATTATTTCCGGTGTCCTAACAAAAGCTGAAAACACAGCAAACGATGGGTCTGGTCTCTATGTCAGCCTAAAACTGCGAGGAACAGAGACACCATGAACCATTCAGTGACCTGCTGATATATTAGTATCCAGTGCAGGGTACAGTAGCCCCATACTGGATTTACCAAGCAATAGGAGATAAGGGGAATCTGTCAGGAAGATGAATCCCACACTCCCAAAATGCATGCAGGTCACTGAAAAATAAATCCATTGTCACCTTCAAATCTTCTATCTGTTGCTGCTTTCCCAATTATTAGCATTTTCATTCATATGCAAGTAAGATGGTCAGTATTTTGGGCGTGACAGAGCACTTCCTAAGTGTCTGCCTCTCAAGGTCATTTTCATATCAGCACTAGCCTCCTTAGCTTGATTGAGAGTGACACCACACAGTGAGCCAAGCAAGGAAATCAGACCGTGAGCTATCCATTAAGGTAGAGAGTGGGTGCTGGGGTAGGAAATAAGCTCTGGGAGCAGTAGTTCATTAAGTGCTATGTCACACACACAGACCACTTATTGCCTCATTTGCATAAGAGTGAAAACAATGAAGTGATCTTCTTGTGACAAAGCACTTAAGGAGCCACCGCCTCCAGAGCTTGTTTCCATGCCAAGCACCAGTATCTTTAGCTTGATTGATCGCTCACGGTGTGTTTTCCTTTACGTGTGCTTGATGTCACACAGACACTGAGCTAGGCTAGCGCAGGGCAGGGAAAGGACCTTGGGAGTCTGAGGCCTCGGGAAGTGCTCAGTCACACCTAGAGCATTGTCATGCATATGCAAATTAAACGATAATTACTCAGGAATGCTGCAACAGATAGATGTTGATGGATTTACATTTCAAGGACCTGAATACCCATTTATGCTGTTTGCAGGCAGGAGAGGTAGGGTTTGATCTTACTGACAAATTAGCGCTTTTCCCTCTAGTCACAAAAACATGCAAACTCTGTAGGCAGATATTAAAATCAAAAATAGTTCATATAATATTCTAGTATAAGGAAATAGACAAGTATGAGCTTAATATCATCTAATCTTAATTTATTTCAGATAACCATTTTCCAAGATTATTATTTATTAATGGGGTTATTCAGGTTATTCATTAACAGACAATCCCTTTTTAATTGCCCCAATGCACTTTATAAATACATAAAAAAAGTATATTTACCTCCCAGGCTAGCACCTCTCCTCCAAACTTAGCCCTATGCCCCCAGCTAGTCTCATGGCATAAACAACGGGCTCAGAGTGGAGGAACAGCACCAGTCCGTAGGACAGTATGCATATGTATTTTTATTTATTTATGAAGCACACTGGGGACATTGACAACCTCTACGTTTTCCACTGGTCAGTTCTGGAAAACTATTCTAAAGTTCCCAAGGGGACACAGGCATGCACTTTTTTGAAATACGGTACCATTTTTCCAGTTGTATCAATGAATGACTTGAAATTTCTGCTCCGAAATAGAGGGAGGGCTTACTAAGCTTCTTACTGAATTTTGGATACTGCAAGTATAGGACGGCCTAATTTAGAGAGTCTGGAAGCAGAACCTGTCAAAATGAGCATAAATACAAATATAATGGTCATGACAAAATTGGTCATAACAGAGGTTTTTGTAATTCTAACTTAAGGGGAACCTGTCTCCGGTTTTGCCCGATATGAGTTACGGCCACCACCCTTCGGGGCTGATATACAGCATTCAACAATGCTGTATATCTGCCCCAACCTGACCTGTAAGAGAAGAAAAATAACTTATTATACTCACCTGCGAGGCGGTCCGGTCCGATGGGTGTTGCTCTTCTTGGTCTGGCGCCTCCCATCTTCTTGCAGTGCCGTCCAACTGCTTGCTTCATGTGGATGCCGCGTCTCTGCATCATCCACAGGCTCCCCGGCATCATGCTCCTGCGCAGGCGTACTTCTCTGCACCCACTAGGGCAGGGTAAAGTACTGCAGTGCGCAGGCGCTGGGCCTTTCTGTCCTTTCCCGGCACCTGCACACTGCAGTACTTTGCTCTGCCCTCAACAGGTCACATAAGTACACCTGCGCCGGAGCGCAACGCCGAGGAGATTGTGTGGATGATGTAGGAACGTGTCATCCACATGAAGCAAGCAAGAGGGCGGCATCACAAGAAGATGGGAGGCACCGGACCAAGGAGAGCGACACCCATCGGACTGGACAGCCCCCAGGTGAGTATAATAAAAGGTCTTTTTCTTCTCTTACAGGTCGGGTTGGGGGCTTGTCTACATCATTATAAAAAGCTGTATTTAAGCCCTAAAAGGCGGTGGTCCTAACTCATATCGGCCAAAAGTGGTTACAGGTTCTCTTTAAGGTCACACTACAGTTCTGCTACCTGCAATTAAAAAACAGTCACCATGTTGCAGATACAGGCAATTTTTATCAATTAAAATTGATCGATAATGCGTCTATTAAAAAGAGTTCATCTTCCACAATTCACATATCCAAAGCAAACTAACAATCCTGAGTCACCAAGGAATGCTGGGAGATTTTAGCTCTGCGGACAGCAGAATATTAAATGTAATTCTGAGCTATATTACAAGTTACATAACCCGAGTTTTATAATAGAAACCACTACATATAACTAGATTCATCATACCCCATTGACTCACAATGGGGGATCGGTCTGATTTCATGTATATTATCAAGCCTCCGAACTAAACAGTCATTGCAAATATAACCAGAGCCCAATTACTGCAAAACAGAAGTGTATAATAGCACGACTATGTAAAGAAAGGGCCATAGACTAAGATTGTTCCCACTACAACCATTGCATTCTTGCAACCCAACATAAGTTTTTCTCAGTTCAAAGTAAAGTAAATTATTGACTTTCCATTTCCGTCCAGAAAAATGTAAGATTTCCAAGTTGTAAATATAGTGTTGAGCGCAAGTACTCGTTACTCGAATTTGCGTACGGTTATGCACAGAGTATCGCGGGTGCTCGAGTGATATGTTAGCCACAAAACATGCGGGGATTGCCTGACAAATGGGCAATCCCTGCATTTTTCTGGCTGTCTAACAACCACGAAACATGTGGCAGCGAGAACTTGAACAGGTCACTCGAGCACACGAGATACGCTGTGCAGCGTAGGCAAGTGTGCTCATCACTTCTTGTAAAGCATGCCCAACTTGGCCGTTTCGGTAGCTCCCATAAAGTTGTATGGAGCATTTCACATACTGAGCCCTGTACATTCCCTCCTCACTGCAGAGTTGCTGGAAGAGAGAAAAGAGCGAACTGGGATTTATGGAAGTCTCGGCTTTCAAAGCCTCACCTTGAAGACATTATCTACAGCGTACATAGGTAATGAACGTTGGTAATGGCTGGAATGCTCCTTTTAAATTAGCTTAGAATAATTCTTTAAAATGAAAGATCTACATGAGAATAAAAAATAGGAAAAATCAGGAGGCAATAAATACTTCACAACACAAAAAAACAACAAAACAGGATGCACATTTCTATTTAGCAGGCAGTACAATATATTGTGCAAATGAACAATAAGTGAAACATGATATTCACATGGCGCAAAAATCTCCAAAATGAGAACTTCCCTGATTAACAATATCAAAGACCCAACAATGCCAGTGGGATATGACTTCCTACAGAATCCATTAACACATAGTAAATCTGCATTAAACTTATACGTACGTCTTCTTCACGACTCTAGAGCTGTAATATAATGAAGCACATGGCTCCACAGGAGTCTGCGTGTCTATATTAAAACAAAGGGAGCGGAAAGACATACTCAAAGAAAATCCAATGCCAAATTGTTCTCATACTTTCGCATCCCTTAAATATTTGGATAGGTCATTGCTCCCAAGAGAAGTGTACAAGAAACTTGCCTGCTGTGTTAAACTGGAGCAGACTACTTTGTATCAAGTAGGTTAACCCCTTCTGAGTTCGCTCTCTGCAAGTGACAAGCATCACTAAGGGTTAATAATGTAACACACACCTCATAGACACTGTCTATTAAAAACACTTAAGTGTGACTCTGGTGTAAAAAGACTTCCCATTTCCTTAAGCTTCAATGGATTTTAATAGAAATTCATGTCACTGGCAAACAGAGAAAAGACCCGAATCCTGAGCTGTCCAGAAAGCCCGAGCCTTCATATAGGGTCACACTGTTTTAGGAGTGATGTCATGGAAAGAACAGGCATGCTAATTAGAGACTGGAAAATCGTGGTTCTGGGGGAATTGCAATCTCCAAACAAATACAATTTATTTTTTTTTTAAGAAAAAGGAATCATTCATACTAAAGTATTCAACTCGCCTAACAGCACAAATAACATTTCCCCAACGCTATTCATTCCTTGCAAGGCTTCTACAAGTCAAAAGTCAAGATGTACAACAGATAGGATGCCTCAGATCAACAGAAGTAAAGAGACAGGAATTTTCACATGTACAGCACAAGTTATTTTTACTGACTACTGAACCAAAACTTCGGCTTTTGGTTAACAAATGTACAGTATATTAAATGATTTTTTTCTCCAAGGATAAATATATACAGTGGCTTGTGAAAGTATTTACCCCCTTGGCTGTTTACCTATTTTGCTACATTACAACCGGTGTTTAAATATTTTTGTAATCCAAGTCTAAGTTGGTGAAGTGAGAAAAAGAGAAGAATAAATTAAATTTATAGGATCAAATAACTAAAAATTGGCACCTGCATTTGTATTCACCCCTTTTACTATGAAGTCCCTAAAAATTTCTGGTGCAAGCAATTACCTTCATAAGTCCCATGCTTAGTGAAAGGAAATCCACCTGTGCGCAATCTAAGTGTCACATGGGCTGTCGGTATATACACACCTTTTCTGAAAGACCACAGAGGCTGCAACACCATTAAGAGGCACCACTAACCAAACAACACCATGAAGACCAAGGAGATCTTCAAACATGTCAGGAACATAGTTATTGAGAAGTACAAGTTATGGCTGGGTTACAAAAAAAATATCCCGATCTCTGATGATCCCCGGGAGCACCATCAAATCCATTATCATCAAAAGGAAAGAACATGGTACTACAACAAACCTGCCAAGAGAGGGATGTCCACCACAACTGTCAGCCTAGGTCAGGAGGGCATTAATCAGAGAGGCAGCACAGAGACCAAAGGTGACACTCAAGGAGCTGCCGAGTTCCCAAGCAGAGACTGGAGAATAAGACCACACGATCACAATAAGCCGTACACTCTATGGAGGAGGCCTTTATGGAGGAGTTGGCAGAAAAAAGCCTTTACTTACGCACAAAAACTGTAAGGCTCATTTTTAGTTTGCCAAAAGACATGTGGAAGACTCCCCAAATGTATGAAATATATGTAGGAAGGTGCTGTGGTCAGGTGACATCAAAAGTAAACTTTTTTGCCACCAAGGTAAACGCTAAGTCTGGCGCCAAACCAACACAGCTCATCACTCAAAGAACTCCATCCCCACAGTGAAACATGTTAGTGGCAGCATTATGCTGTGATGATGTTATTCAGCAGAAGACAGGGAAAATGGTCCAAGCGGAGTGGAAGATTGTACGAAATACTGAGATATTCTTGAGCAAAACCTATTTCAGTCTATCAGTGATTTGAGACTGGGGCAGAGGTTCATCTTCCAACAAGATAATGACCCAAAGCATACTGCTAAAGCAACACTCGAGTGGTTTAAGGGGAAACGTGTAAATGTTTTGGAGTGGCCTAGGCAAAGCTCAGACCTTAATCCAATTGAGAATCTGTGGTCAAACTTAAAGATTGCTGCTCACCAGAAGTAACCATCTAACTGGAAGGAGCTGGAGAAGTTTTGCATTGAGAAATGGGCAAAAATCCCAATGGAAAGATGTGGAAAGCTCAGAGACTTATCCAAAGCGACTTGCAGCTGTTATTGCCACAAAAGGAGGCTCTACAAAGTACTCAGTTTAAGGGGGTGAATAGTTATGCACACTGAAATTTTCAGTTATTTTGGCCTAGTTGTTGTTTGCGTCACAATTAAAACAAAACCAAATGTTCACATTTGTAGGCATGTTCTTTAAATTAACTAATGCAAACCCTCCCAAAAAACATACTCTAGGTTGTGAGATAGCAAAACATGAAAAATGCCAAGGGGCTGAATACTTTCACAAGTCACTGTATTAGGCCTTATTAACACAATCATAACCTGAGATAAAAACACAATGAACATATACCCTGCAGTAAGTAAATAGTACATGTAAAAAACATGGGGCATAAAAGCCACCGAATACAGTGTCACGGTGGGATGAATTCTATGCTTTTTTGATCAAACTAGTGTCAACTAAGTACCCCATGTTAGGGTATGTTTCCACGGTCAGGAAACAGTCCAGATTTGCTGCGTGTTTGACGCTGTGCGTTGGCGCAGCGTCAAACACGCAGCGTCCAGATGTTACAGCATAGTGGAGGGGATTTCAAGAAATTTTGTCTCCACTATGCTTCAAAACACGCAGGCGGAAGACCTGCGTTTCCGGACATGCGGCGCGTCTTTTTAGACCGCAGCATGTCCTATTCCCTTGCGGAGACGCTGCGTCGCCGCAAGGGAAATAACACAGGGCTATGTAGCCCTGCAGTCATTCCGCATGTGTTCCATGAACACATCCAGAATGACCGCGCGTTCAAAAGGGGGCGGGGCTTTGGGTGGAGCGGACTTTCCGCTCCGTCCAAAGCGCTGTGTTGCCTGAGCGTGGAAGCACAGCCTTATTTACATGTACTAATTACTATTTACTGAAGGGTATTCGCTCATTATTTTTATTCAAGGTTGGTGTTTGTTAATGGCCACAGTGTAAATGTGCACCTACACATTGTACTTATACCACCATGTTCTCCAGCTCATTTCTTTGGTTTTGCTTACAATGTATTTTAGTTATAATGTAGTTTTTAATTTAACATGAAAAATAGCCTCACCAAATCTTGTCAAATGACCAACGCACTAGCAGGATGCAGTAGGCTCCCATAGATAAAGACTGGAGCAGCACAGGTGCCCACCACTGATGAGAACAGCCACCCTATCACAAAAATAGTGATGATGAAGGTGTAAGCTGCCTAGTGGAAAAAAGCACAAAATAAGGCTAGCTTAGGACATAAGTCACACAGGAAAGGGCAATGCATAGTGTCTGGATAGCAGCCTATTTATAACGCCTATAATGGAAGGCGGGCTGTTCAAAGATTTAGGATTTTTAAGTCCTTTTTTCCTGTCTGTGAGCTTTGAATTGA
>VIAB01023717.1:21782-37945 GCA_009801035.1 Oophaga pumilio | reverse complement strand
GGGGCTATATTCTATGAGATGGCTGCATTATATTCTATGAGGGGTCTACATTATATTCTATGAGTGGGCTGCATTATACTATATGAGAGGACTATAATATATTCTATGAGGGGGCTGCTTTATATTCTATGAGGGAGGCTACCCCAACTTCTGCTACATAATTAAGATTTGTACTACCTTATATTATAGTGCTTTATGATATTAGCGTGTTTTACCACACAATTGGTGGTCTTGTATTTTTTTCTATGTAGCTACATAGTGGGCCCCAAGAATGATTTTCTCTGGTGGGCCCCAGGTGTTCCAGTACGACGCTGCATACAGTGCCTGCATGCCTTGCACTGATGTGGATATGCGCACATAGACTCCCCTGCCTACCTAGCACTGCAATCTATATACCCCCTAATTAGCCCTTAAAAGGACTGTTGGTTTAGCTGGATTTGTGGACTGAACAATGGTAGACACACACTAACTAATAAAAGCACAAATCTGACCCTATCTCAGCATCAGCTATCCCAACACTATCTGATTCCAGAGCTGAATGCACCAAGCAGAGCAGCGTCCGGTCTCTTACAGACCTAATGACGCTGTGCGGCCAGCCAATCACAGTAATACCACAACAAAGATGGCTGCGGCATTACAGTGCATGGCAGACAATCCATGCATGTTCATTGGCGCTCTAAAGAGCGCCAAAATTGCAGGGCAGAGATGCGAGCTCCCGCCGAATAATACCGGAATTGCTCGGTGCTCACCGAGTGCAGTGATACTCGGGCGAGTAACAAGTAGTGGCGAGCACGTTCACTCATCACTAATAATGACGTTTGAGTTTTCATTGGCTGTAAGCCATAATCATCAACATTAACAGAAATAAACACTTGAAATACATCACTCTGTAATGACTATTTAAACTGTAAACCGCTACAGAATATATTGGCGCTACATAAATAAAGATTATTATTATTATTATTATAGATGAGTTTCACTTTTCATATTGAAGAACTGAAATAAATTAACTTTTTCATCATATTCTAATTTTGTGAGATGCACCTGTATATACTGGGGCAGTTCAACTCACTCAGCGGTACACGGAGGTAGAAAACAAAACCACAGTCTCTTTAAGTCTTCTTTTGGTTTATTATGTAGACGGCATAAACCAACATGAAGAGAAAAGTAAACACAGTCCTTCGGGAAAAACGGGAAAACAAAAAATGGCCAAAATGCTGTAACACAGTCCATACGTTTACGGGGAACTGCCCGCTCTGGAGCAACACAGGTTCAGTCTTTCCTCATCAGGACACAAACCACTGGAGATCCTCTCTCCAGCCCTACTCAACCAAGACTGCCTCTGGAGTCCAGCTATTGGACCAAAGGTGGACAACCTCACATCCACTCTAAGGTTGTCCTCAAAATACAACCCATTATGTACATTAGCTGTTAACCCCTTGCAGCACTTAGTGTGCTGGAGGAAAATCTCTGGGCTTCACATCACTGACGCTATTAAATGCAGTGAAACATATCTCCCTTCCAGAACTTTACCAGTGACTTTGTCACATATCCCCCCCATGCCTAAAGCCAGGGATTTTGGCACATTCACTTGCTAAATAGAGGAGTCTAGACAGGGCATCTGCGTTCCCGTGCAGCTTCCCTGGCCTGTGCTTGACGGAAAAATTGAGATCTTGGAGGACTAAGAACCATCTAGTCACCCGTGCATTCTTACCCGTCATTTCCCGCAACCATTTCAGAGGGGCATGGTCTGACACTACAAATTCTTTGCTGAAGTCTAGTGTGACCAGAACCGGATGTTTATACAGAGCCTGCTTTAGCTTCTGGAAAGCCATGTCAGTCTCAGCAGATCATTTAATCATAGTCGATGGTGCAGGAGTATCTCGAGCTCAATATCAAGGCCATTAAGGGGGTTGTACACTATTGCATTTTTGTCTTCAAAAATGGAAGAGTAGCCTGAGCTCGCCAGTCACCCTTGGAGGTTTTGTCATGCTCGGCAGTAAGCGGTCTCTCAGAACGTGTTTTCAGCGCTGCTGGTGGTGTTCTGACGGATAAGCACATGCAGCTGCCCACTGAAAGTATAGACTGCCTAATTTTCATCAAGATGAACAAGTCATGGATTTCCAATGTCTTTTGCATCCCAGTTGCAGACTGGGCAGACTAGGTGATGGTGTAGTTTTTAGTGTCCTGCATTGATCTCGCATTATTGCAATCTGTGACACCCATGTCGAGGCTTCTGGGCCTGCTGTTGCTGCAGCTGCTGATGTAACAAACAATTTTTTGAAATGTGGAGACTCCAAGTTGGGTGTCCATCTGGTGGGTTGCCTGTAGTGGAAGGAGGGTCAGAGCCCCATTATACTATTTCTACTCTGGGAAAATTTATGTCACTTTAGCGGTGTATGGCAATAATTTTTTTAAATGTTTGGACTCCAAGTTGGGTCTGCTCCATGTGTGTTGATTGTAGCAGTAGGGCTCCTAGACTGGCAGGCCTGCAATTACTTTCTGTCAACAACCTGCGTTACTATCCTTAAATGTTTCTAAGGCCGGGATCACACATGCGACGAAAACGGCCGTTGCTCGCATGTGAAATCCCAGCTCTGGTGCCGGCACTCGGGAGTGGAGCGAGCGGCTGCATGTAGTTCTATGCAGCCGCTCGCTCCACTCTCGAGTGCCGGCACCAGAGCTGGGATTTCACATGCGAGCGACGGACGTTTTCGTCGCATGTGTGATCCCGGCCTAACAATAGTAGTCTACGAAGGTGATATTTGTGTCACCTGAGTGTGGCTGAGCAGAAAAGCAGTTTGAACAGTTGTATGAGGTATCAGAGCTCCTAGCACAGCAGGCTTACACCGGTCACTTATCCACGTCATCTTAATTTAAACTTAAATTCAAAGCTCTAAATGCTTGTCCAGACCCTGATATCTCATGCATGACCCATGGCTGACTTCTGCTTTGCCATTATCAAATTTCTACTTTGGGTCAATTGATGCCACTTTTCCTGGTGTCTGCCCTTAATTTTTTTAAATGTTTGGACTCCAAGTTGGGTATCCTTCATGTGTGTTGCCTGAATTTGGCAGGGATCTCAGAGCACCAGGCCTAAACCTGTCACTCACCCACCTGTTACTGATCAATGTTTAAGCTAGAAATGCTGGTTCAAGCCCTGCCCCATGCATCCATGCTCTGCAATTATAATATTTGTAATCTGGGTCAATTGATGCCACTTTTCCTACCCCTAATTTGAGCTGTTTTGGCAGCTTTTTTGCCGTCCCTGAAGGTGTCACTTATCCTGAGTGGAATTATGGGAGTTCAGAAAACTTCAGGGGTGGGATTGTACCACTTTATTTTTTAACTTAGCATAGTGGTTAGATTTTTCACATGGAATGCAGTTGAAATGTTGACGCAGACCAAAATCCTCCAGTTAGAAGAGGTTATTAGCAACATCTTGGGTGACCTGGTGAAAGTGCATTCTCTGGAGTATGAAAGACTGAAAGGTGCAAGGAGGGACTCTCATCTTTGGAGGCCCTTTTCCTTTGGTGTGCCCTAGTCTGGTAATGTTCCAAAATCTTGGTGGTGGGCTGAACCCCTTCACATTTATATATATACAGGGAGCGTCACGGGCAGACCCAGGGGAGTACAGTACCACGACTGCTGCAAACAGGTGGCCGGCTCACAGAAGTACGCAGGAAGAAAAAGTGTGCAAAGCGTGGACACGGGCACACGCAGAATACGAAACAGTGCAAGGCGTGTACACGAAGGTACGTAGAGTACAGGACAGTGCAAAGCGTGTGCACGAGGGCACACAGAGTACAGGGCAGTGCACGGCGTGTGCAAGAAGGCACACAGAGTATAGGACAGTGCAAGGCGTGTGCACGAGGGTACGCAGAGTACAGGACAGTGCAAGACGTGTGCACGAGGACACACAGAATACAGGACAGTGCGTGGCATGTGCACAAGGGCACACAGAGTACAGGACAGTGCCAGGCGTGTGTACGAGGGCACACCGAGTACAGGACAGTGCACGGTGTGCGATGGGAAACACGCTCGGGTATAAGGCAATGCAGAGGATGCGCAAGGAAGCACGTTAAGAGCACAAGACTGGGAAGGAGGTGTGCTATGACGCACGACACTAGACAAGGCAGGAACTGAGTGTGTGCTATGGAGCACGACAGAGCAGAGTGTGTGCTAAGAAGCACAACAGAGCACAGAACAAAGCACAGTACAGGGGACCTGAGAACAGGGAGCGACCGTGCAGAGACCAAGCAGGTCTAGCAGGGAAGCACAGCAATAATCAGGCACCGCCTACTGGAAGAGGCAGCCTGATATAGGGCAAGTGTGCTGGGACTTCCGGGTCAGGTCCTCCAGAACCATAGAGATGTCGGAGGAACAGCCACAAGGTCAAGCGCGGGAGGTGCGCATGCGCACTCGACGTGATGACGTCGGGCGCTGAGCCCCGGTGCCAGGTGAGTGCGGCATAATAGTACCTCCCCTTTACGCCCCCTCTTTCTAAGGCTGGAAAGAAACTTAGACAAAATCTGAGGTGTGTGAATATTCTCTCGGGGCTCCCATAACCTCTCCTCAGGGCCAAAGCCCTTCCAATCAATTAAGAGGGTCTTCCCTCTTACTTTCTTCACGGCCAGGATGTCATTCACCTCAAATTCATCCCCTACGCCAACAGGCTGGGGTGTGTGGCCCGGAGAAGTATGAAACCGATTGAGTACCACAGGCTTGAGGAGCGACACATGGAAGGAATTGGGAATGCGGAGCGAGGGCGGTAACTTCAATTTGTATGCCACGTCATTAATACGCTTGAGGACCTCAAAAGGACCAATGTATCGGGGACCAAATTTGTAAGATGGTACCTTAAGATGAATATATTTGGTGGAAAGCCACACTTTGTCACCAGGGAGGTAAGGAGGGACGTCCAGACGCCTTTTATCAGCGTGTTGTTTCATCTTATCACGAGCTCTCTCAAGAGCAGTTTGGGTCTCCTGCCATACCCTGGAGAACTCCACGAACAGCGAGTCGGCCGCAGGCACTCCCGAGACAGGAAGAATCGGTAAAGGCACATTGGGATGTTGTCCGAAGACGATGAGGAAGGGGGACTTGGACGACGATTCACTGTTGTGGTTATTGTTGGCAAATTCCGCCCAAGGAAGTAGACTGACCCAGTCGCTCTGATGTGCATTAGAAAAGTGACAGAGATAGGATGTAAGAACTTGGTTTGTTCGTTCCACCTGCCCATTGGTTTGTGGGTGATAGGTGGAAGAAAAGTCCAGTGTCACTTTCATGAGTACACGAAGGGCTCTCCAGAACCGGGAGCCGGCGCCAGAGCTGGGATTTCACATGCAAGTGTCGGGCGATTTCTTCGCATGTGTGATCCCAGCCTGAAGTCTGAAGATGTGAGAGATAAAAATCTTCACCAGTTCGGGAGCAGAGAGTAGACCGGGGAGAGAAATGAAATGAGCCATCTTCGAGAATCGGTCTACAACCACCAGGATCACAGTACAACTGGAGGAACAAGGCAGATCGGTGATAAAATCCATGGCTATGTGCTGCCATGGAGCTGAAGGTATTGGAAGCGGAAGCAAAAGACTGGAAGGTGGTTGTCTGGGAACCTTGTTCTGGGCGCAGGATGGACAGGAGGCCACAAAGTCTTTGACATCTTTGGAAATAGATGGCCACAAGTAGTAACGGGAAATCAGAGAAAGAGTCTTCTTGACACCAACATGGCCGGCAATAATAGAGGAATGTCCCCAGCTTAACACTCGTTTCCGGTTATTCTCAACTACGAATGTTCTTCCCGGAGGTAACATGGTCAACTTGACATGAGCCAAGGTAATTATTTTTGGACAGATCGATGATATGAGAAGGTTCTTCTTCAGTATCAGTCGACTGGAATGATCTCGATAACGCGTCAGCTTTAACGTTTTTTGTCGCCTGGCCGAAAATGAAGTTCAAAGTCAAAGCGGGTGAAGAACAAGGACCACCTGGCTTGCAGGGGGTTGAGCCTTTGTGCAGTCTGGATGTACGCCAGGTTTTTATGGTCTGTAAAGATCTTGAACGGATGTATGGCACCTTCTAGCAAGTATCTCCATTCCTCCAAGGCCTACTTAATGGCCAATAACTCTTTGTCGCCAATGGAGTAATTTCGCTCAGTCGGGGAGAATGCTTTAGAAAAGTAGCCACAAGTGACCATACGTCCAGAAGGAGACTTCTGCAAAAGGACTGCGCCAGCCCCAGTAGAGGATGCGTCCACCTCGAGAGTGAAAGGTTTACTAACCTCAGGACGATGAAGCGCTGGAGCAGAGGCAAATTCTTGCTTCAAGGATTGAAAGGCGTCCTCTGCCTCAGGGGACCAAACATTAGGATTGGTTCCTTTGCGGATAAGAGATGAGATAGGGCGAACCAACGAGGAGAAATGGGAAACAAACTGCCAATAGTAGTTCGCAAAGCCAAGGAAGCGTTGAATTGCCTTCACTCCATGGGGCCGTGGCCAATCGAGAACGGCGGACACTTTCGTCGGATCCATGCGTAGACCAGAGTGCGAGATAATGTACCCCAGGAATGGCAAGGTCGTTTGCTCAAAGACACATTTCTCGATCTTTGCCTAGAGGCGGTTCTCCCTCAAACGCAGAAGTACTTGATGCACATTCTTCCTGTGAGCATACAGATCTGGAGAAAAAGCGAGGGTATCGTCCAGATAAACTACCATGCAGGAGTACAGCATATCCCAGAAGACGTCGCTCACGAACTCCTGGAATACCGAAGGAGCATTGCAGAGGCTGAAGGGCATGACCAAGTACTCTTAGTGTTAAAGGAGGTCTTCCACTCATCACCGGAACGAATACGGATCAAGTTGTATGCACCACAAAGATCCAGTTTGGTGAAAATTCAAGCTCCTGTAAGCCGGTCAAATAGCTCAGGGATCAATGGCAGTGGGTACTTGTTCTTGACCGTGATATCGTTCAGCCCTCCGTAGTCTATGCAGGGATGGAGGGAGCCATCCTTTTTTTTTTTGAGGAGGACTTACGGATGAAGCCCCTGGCAAGGTTCTCCTGGATATACACCGACATGGCTTGGGTTTCGGCAGGAGATAGAGGATATATTCTACCCCTAGGTAGAGTAGAGCCAGGGACAAGGTCAATCGAACAGTCATATGGTCGGTGAGGAGGCAGAGTCTCGGCTTCCTTTTTGTCAAAGACATCTGCGAAGGACCAGAAAGCCGACGGCAGACCTGTAGGTGCCGAGGACGGAGAAGCTGAATTCATTGGATGGACGGACAGTAGGTACCTCTTCTGACAGGACGGTCCCCAACGGATTACATCACCAGATCGCCAGTCCAAAGTCAGTTCATTAGTCTGTAACCAAGGGAGACCAAGAAGAAGCGTGTGAGACATAGTCGACAAGACGTGGAAGGAGATCTTCTCTCGGTGCAGGGCTCCAATTTGCAGCTCAATTTCTTCGGTGACGTGAATAGCAGTCTCCTGCAAGAGTTTAACGTTGACAAAAAATACCGGATTCCTGGAGACTCCTCGGCGGTTAGTTTCGAACCCCCTCGAGTCTGATAAAGTTCCCTGCTGCGCCCAAATCTATATAAGCCTCTTCAGAGTAACGCTTAAAACCAAAATTCAGCAAAACAGGCATGGTTAGGGGAGGAGAGGAATCATGTATACCTAGGGAGGCCTCTCCTACCAATCCTAGGCGGAGAAGTTTCCCGGCTTCTCTGGACAGGAGCGGAGGAGATGGGAGGGACTCCCACAGTAAAAACAGAATCCTAGTGCAAGCCTCTTCTTGCGACGCCGTTCACCCATCTTGAAACGATCCACCTGCATAGGCTCAGATACGGAGCCCCCAGAAGAAGGCATGGAACACAAGTGGAGAGGGTTGCGAGTGGTCGAGGAGAGACGATGAGACCTTCTCTCTCTGGCTGCCTCACGAACACGCTTTTGGAACCGCAAATCAATACGTGTCGCAAGAGAGAGGTAGGGGTATCCCGACCCGCCAGTTCATCTTTGATCCGACCAGCCAGACTACGACAAAAGGCCCCTACGAGGGCCTCATTGTTCCAACCGAGCTTGGAGGACAAGGTGCGGAAACGGATGTCATATTGTCCTACCGATAGGGTAACCTGATGGAGGTTAAAGAGGGACTCGGTGGTGGAAGCCAGACTGCCTGGCTGTCATGTGTGCATTGCCACGAAGATCGTCGCGGTTGCATATTTTGACTTCTCACAGCTGAGTTGCTGTTTCTTTGTGTTTGGCAGTTAGGGAGTTAATTCTGTCTGTGCTCGGTGCTGGGACTGGGTGCAGTTTCTCCCGGCTGCAATTGATTATTTGTTGATTGGTTTCCTTTAAATTCCTGGTTGTCTGCTTGGGGAGTTGCCAGTGAAATCCTTCATGCAGACCACAGATAGGAATGAATCTGTATAGACTTAAGTTGAGAGCTCCTTAGTTGTTTTAAGCTCAACTTGCTTAGAGTTTATTTCTCAGACTGTTTATGTTCCTTCGGTGTTTGAGTGTGTATGCAAGTGAGTGTTTTCCTGTCTGTCTTATATGTCTAATCTGTGTATTTAGCTGAGATCAGCCCATATCCCTTTGGTGGTAATCAGGATCCTTCTTAGGACTGATTACAGGGTTCAGGGTCTGATAGGAGACAGGGTTAGGCTGGAGACTTGGACCTCTGAGCCATTATCAGTACCTCCAAGGTGAGGGATTAGTTAGGACCCCAGTTTAGGGTCAGGTTAGACCCCGGTCCACCTCTTTCCTGTTTCAGTTCATCAGTCCTCAAGATTAACCCTGAGTTCATCAGATATCGTGTCAACTCATCAAGTTCTCAAGATTAACCCTAAGTTCAGCAGATATCGTGTCAGGTAAATCTATTCTATATTTACATGCTGATGTTTCTATACTAGATGTTGTATAGAGTGTTGTTCCTGTAAGAATAGTTTACTGACAATGTACTCATATCATTAGACAGCGTGACACTGGCTCGTCGAATGCGGAATGTGTCCAAAAAGGTGGGGAGTCGGGAGACGAGTGGATCATCACTTTCCCAGAAGGGAATCACCCATGTTAACTCCTCCCCCTCTAAGTGGGAAACTATAAAGACTATTTTAGCACGATCGGTGGGGTATTGCTGCGGCAAGAGCTCAAAATGCAAACGGCATTGGTTCAAAAACCCCCGACACACCTTGGGATCACCCACCACTATATCGGGGTGGGTTGCATAAACGCGGCAGCTGGTGTGAGACCGAGGCTTGGGTAGAAACAGAGGCCACGGTTTGTAGGGAGAGGAAGCGGTTATCTGCCGACGCCATATAGTTGAGGATATGGGCCTGGGTGTCGCGTTGTTGCGTGAGCTCTTGCTGTAGGCTGGTAAACTGGGAAGCATTCCCAGGGTCAGAGGACTGCAAGGCGGACAGCCGAGTATCTATAGATTTCATCAAGAACATAATCCGTATCTGGTTTTCCCGCAAAAAGAGCAACTCCTTTTGAGTCGCGGCCAAGGTACCAGCGTGGTCCATGGCCTGATTATACTTACGATTCCTGGAGTGGACCCTCTGGGTCGTGATACCAACCCACCATGGGCGAGCTGACCTAGTGAGAACCACCCCCCTATACAGGGAGTGTCAGGGGCAGACACAGGGGAGTACAGTACCACGACTGCTGCAAACAGGTGGCCGGCTCATAGAAGACGGGAGTACGCAGGAAGAGAAAGTGTGCAAAGCGTGGTCACCGGAACACGCAGAATATGAAACAGTGCAAGGCATGTACATGAGAGTACGTAGAGTACAGGGCAGTGCACGGCGTGTGCAAGAAGGCACACAGAGTACAGGACAGTGCCAGGCATGTGTACGAGGGCACACAGAGCACAGGACAGTGCCAGGCGTGTGCACGAGGGCACACCGAGTACAGGACAGTGCACGGTGTGCGCTGGGAAACACGCTTGGGTATAAGGCAATGCAGAGGACGCGCAGGGAAGCACATTAAGAGCACAAGACAGGGAAGGAGGTGTGCTAAGACGCACGACAGGAGACAAGGCAGGAACTGAGCGTGTGCTACGAAGCATGACAGAGCAGAGCGTGTGCTAAGAAGCATGACAGAGCACAGAGCAAAGTACAGTACAGGGGACCTGAAAACATGGAGCGACCAAGCAGAAACCAAGCAGGTTTAGCAGGGAAGCACAACAATAATCAGGCGCCGCCTACAGGAAGAGGCAGCCTGATATAGGGCAAGTGTGCTGGGACTTCCGGATCAGGTCCTCCAGAACAATAGAGATGTCAGCCACAGGGTCAACCGCGGGAGGTGCGTGTGCGCACTCGATGTGATGAAGTTGGGCGCTGAGCCCCGGCACCAGGTGATCATGGCATAACAGTAGGGAGACTTTGGGGCTCTTTCTTAGTTAAGAAAGACATATTCCTGAACTTTGCAGCAGGAGCCGGGTTGGGGGAGGTGTTAGTTAGATTTAAGTATATTAGGTTGTGTGTCTATAATTTAAAAAAATGCATTTTGTTTATGTCTAATGTTTTTTTTTTATTTGTCTGATGTATGTACAGTGAATGTAGGATTGTAAGGTAATGTAAGTGAACAGCATAAGATAAGGTAAAGTACCGTATTTTTCGGATTATAAGACGCACTTTTATGATCCGCAAAATTAGGGAGAAAATGGGGGTGCGTCTTATAAACTGAACACTGTTTTTATCGAGGGGTCAATGCTGCAGGCCCGGAGATGGGGGTGTTAGGGTGTTGTGCGGTGGTCCTGCGGTGTGCGGTGGTGGTACTGCGGCGAGTGGTGGTCCTGCAGTAGAGGTACGGCGGCGAGCTGTAGCCCTGCTCTGGCGGCATATGGCGGCCACCATTCTTCTTCCGGGGTCTGGCGTCCGATTTCTCACTCGTTGCAGGTTCAGATGGAGGAAAGCCGAGATCTCCATCCGCGCCTGCCTCTATGCGATGTCTCCAGGAAAATATATATATATATACAGTACAGACCAAAAGTTTGGACACACCTTCTCATTCAAAGATTTTTCTGTTTTTTCATGACTATGAAAATTGTACATTCACACTGAAGGCATCAAAACTATGAATTAACACATGTGGAATTATATACTTAACAAAAAAAGTGTGAAACAACTGAAAATATGTCATATTCTAGGTTCTTCAAAGTAGCCACCTTTTGCTTTGATTACTGCTTTGCACACTCTTGGCATTCTCTTGATGAGCTTCAAGAGGTAGTCACCGGAAAGGGTTTTCACTTCACAGTTGTGCCCTGTCAGGTTTAATAAGTGTGATTTCTTGCCTTATAAATGGGGTTGGGACCAGAGATCTCAAATTTGAACTCATCAGACCAAAGCACAGATTTCCACTGGTCTAATGTCCATTCATTGTGTTCTTTAGCCCAAACAAGTCTCTTCTGCTTGTTGCCTGTCCTTAGCAGTGGTTTCCTAGCAGCTATTTTACCATGAAGGCCTGCTGCACAAAAACAGTTGTTGTAGAGATGTGTCTGCAGCTAGAACTCTGTGTGGCATTGACCTGGTCTCTAATCTGAGCTGCTGTTAACCTGCGATTTCTGAGGCTGGTGACTCGGATAAACTTATCCTCAGAAGTAGAGGTGACTCTTTGTCTTCCTTTCCTGGGGCGGTCCTCATGTGAGCCAGTTTCTTTGTAGCGCTTGATGGTTTTTGCAACTGCACTTGGGGACACTTTCAAAGTTGTCCCAATTTTTCGGACTGACTGACCTTCATTTCTTAAAGTAATGATGGCCACTCGTTTTTCTTTACTTAGCTGCTTTTTTCTTGCCATAAATCACATTCTAACAGTCTATTCAGTAGGACTATCAGCTGTGTATCCACCAGACTTCTGCTCAACACAACTGATGGTTCCAACCCCATTTATAATGCAAGAAATCACACTTATTAAACCTGACAGGGCACACCTGTGAAGTGAAAACCATTTCCGGTGACTACCTCTTGAAGCTCATCAAGAGCATGCCAAGAGTGTGTAAAGCAGTAATCAAAGCAAAAGGTGGCTACTTTGAAGAACCTAGAATATAAGACATATTTTCAGTTGTTTTACAGTTTTTTGTTAAATATATAATTCCACATGTGTTAAATCATAGTTTTGATGCCTTCAGTGTGAATGTACAATTTTCTTAGTCATGAAAATACAGAAAAATCTTTGAATGAGAAGATGTGTCCAAACTTTTGGTCTGGACTGTATATATTAGTTTTGTTTACAGTTACCGTATATTCTCGCGTATAAGCCGAAATTTTCAGCCCATTTTATAAGGCTGAAAGTCCCCCTCTCGGCTTAAATATATACTCTAGGGGGCCGGTGAGGGAGGGGGAGCGGGGGTGTCAGATCATACTTACCCCCTCCTATCGTGGTCTTTGCAGCCCCCTGCTTCTCCCATGGTCTCAGGCTCCTTCCTTCAGCGTTCACGTGGTATCGCTCATTAAAGTCATGAATATGCACATATTCATGACTTTATTGAGCGGTACCATGTGACCACTGAAGGAATGAATAGCTGCCGGAGACCGTGGGAGAAGAGCAGGGGCTGCAGAGATCGCGCCAGGAGGGGGTAAGTATATGCGATATTCACCTGTCCCCATTCCACCGCTGCGCGCCACTTTGACCTCCTCGTCCTCTGGCTGTGATGTTCAGGTCATAGGGCGCGATGACGTAGTTAGTGCGCGCCACGCCCTCTGCCTGAAAAGTCACTGACAGAGGACCCGGAAGATGGAGCTGCGGCAGCGGTGGACCGGGACAGATGAATATGCTCAGGACACTGGCACCTTGCCCCCAGCGACAAGAGGTGAGAATGTCATTTTTATTTTATTTGCAGCAGCATATTATTATTATTATTACACATTTATATAGCGCCATTTATTCCATGGCGCTTTACATATGAAAAGGGAAAATATAGACAGGTACAATAAACGTGTGCTAGACAAGGGACACACAAGTACAGAAGGAGAGAGGACCCTGCCCGCGAGGGCTCACAGTCTACAGGGATGGGTGAGGATACACTAGGAAAGGGTAGAGCTGGTCGTGCGATGGTTCAGTAGACTGAGGATCATTGTAGGCTGTAGGCTTGTCGGAACAGGTGGGTCTTCAGGGGCCTATGGGGCCTATTCTATGGAGCATCTTATGGAGCATCTTATGGGGGCATAATCTATGGAGCACCATATGGGGCATAACCTATGGAGCATCATATGGGGCATAATCTATGAAGCATCATATGGGGCATAAAATATATGGAGCATTTTATGGGGCATAATCTATGAAGCATTTTATGGGGCATAATCTGTAGAGCATTTTATGGGGCATAATCTATGGAACATTTTAAGGGGCATAATATATGGAGCATTTTATGAGGCATAATCTATGGAGCGTCTTACGGGGCATAATCTATGGAGCATCTTATGGGGCCATAAACTTTGTGGAGAATCTTATGGGGCCATAACCTTTATGGAGCAGCATATGTGGCATATTATTCTATGGAGCATCTTATGGGGCCATTATTAACCTTTGTGCAGCATTATATGGGGCGTATTTTGTATGGAGCATCTTATCGGGCCATCATGAACTGTATGTAGCATTATATGGGGCTCCTGATTCATTATGGATATTCAAAAACATTTAACCTACTGATGTCTCAATTAATTTTACTTTTATTGGTATCTATTTTTATTTTTGAAATTTACCAGTAGCTGCTGCATTTTCCACCCTAGGCTCATACATGAGTCAATAAGTTATCCCAGTTTTTTGTGGCAAAATTAAGGGGGTCGGCTTATACTCGGGTCGGCTTATACACGAGTATATATTTTTTTGTTTTCTCTCCCTTTTTAGTTAGGTCAAGAATACTTAAAAATACTTAAAAATTTTGATGTCGATTACTTTTATTTGATTATTTGCTTATGCTTTCTATGTTGGGTTTTTGCTTGTGGTTTTGCATTACCCTGCTTCTATTATTTTCTTGTATTTAAAAATTGTAATGGCTTGTTTTTTTTATGTATGGATTTTGTATATTGCTTGACATTTTGCTTATTTTTTGTAATGTAATTAGTTTTTTCAATTAAAGACTTCCACCTCCAATAGTGTACACTAAAATCTCCCAACACTACCAGTCACACATGGATGGTACAGTGAAACTGCGAACAGTCATTAATCCCTTCATGACCCAGCCTATTTTGACCTTAAAGACCTTGCCATTTATTGCAATTCTGACCAGTATTCTTTTATGACGTAATAACTCAGGAATGCTTCAAGGGATCCTAGCGATTCTGAGAATGTTTTTTCGTGACATATTGGTCTTCATGTTAGTGGTAAATTTAGGTCGATATAATATTTGCGTTTATTTGTGTAAAAAACTGAAATTTGGCGAAAATTTTGCAATTTTCAAATTTTGAATTTTTATTCTGTTAAACCAGAGAGTTATGTGACACAAAATAGTTAATAAATAAAATTTCCCACATGTCTACTTTACATCAGCACAATTTTGTAAACAAAATTTTGTTTTTGTTAGGAAGTTATAAAGGTTAAAAGTTGACCAGCGATTTCTCATTTTTACAACAAAATTTACAAAACCATTTTTTTTAGGGACCACTTCACATATGAAGTCACTTTGAGGAGTCTATATGGCAGAAAATACCCAAAAGTGACACCATTATAAAAACTGCACCCCTCAAGCTACTCAAAACTACATTCAAGAAGATTATTAACCCTTCAGGTGCTTCACAGGAACTAAAGCAGCGTGGAAGGAAAAAAAGGACATTTTAATTTTTCCAATAAAAATTTTCTTTTAGCATCAATTTTTTCATTTTTTACATGTGCAACAGGATAAAATGGATCCTAAAATTTGTTGAGTAATTTCTCCTGAGTACACCGATACCTCATATGTGGTCATAAACCACTGTTTGGGCGCACGGCAGAGCTCAGAAGTTGGAGAGTCCCTGTGTGCCTAAACATTGGAGCTCCCCCACAAATGACCCCATTTTGGAAACTTAACCCCCCAAGGAACTTATCTAGATGCATAGTGAGCACTTTGAGCTCCCAGGTGCTTCACAGAAGTTTATAACGCAGAGCCGTGAAAATAAAAAATAATTTTTCCCTCAAAAAGTGTTTTTTTTAGCCCGCAATTTTCACAAGGGTAACTGGAGAAATTGGACCCCAAAAGTTGTTGTACAGTTTGTCCCAAGTACACTGGTACCCCATATGTGAGGGGGGAACCACTGTTCGGGCACACGTCGGGGCTCGGAAGGGAAGTAGTGATGTTTTGAAATGCCGACTTTGATGGAATGGTCTGCGTGCGTCATGTTATGTTTGCAGAGCACCTGATGTGCCTAAACAGTAGAAAATCCCCACAAGTGACCCCATTTTGTAAATGAGACCCCCCAAGGAACTTATCTAGATATGTGGTGAGCAGTTTGAACCCTCAAGGGCTTCACAGAAGTTTATAACGCCCGGGCATGAAAATAAAAAAATCATTTTTTTTCCACAAACATGATCTTTTAGTCACCAATTTTTTTTATTTTTCCAAGAGTAACAGAAGAAATTAGACCCTAAAATTTGTTGTCCAATTTGTTCTGAGTACGCTGATATCCCATATGTGGGAGAAAACTACTGTATGGGCACACGTCGGGGCTCGGAAGGGAAGTAGTGACGTTTTGAAATGCCGACTTGATGGAATGGTCTGCGGGGGTCATGTTACGTTTGCAGAGCCCCTGATGTGCCTAAACTGTGAAAACCCTCCCAAGTGACCCCATTTTGGAAACTAGACCACCCGAGAAACTTATCTAGATGTGTAGTGAGCACTTTGAACCCCCAAGTGCTTCACAGAAGTTTATAACCCAGAGCCATGAAAATAAAATATCATTTATTTTCCTCAAAAATTGATTTTTTAGCCCACAATTTTTTATTTTCACAAGGGTAACAGGAGAAATTGGACACCAAAAGTTGTTGTCCTGTTTGTCGTGAGTACGCTGGTACCCCATATGTGGGGGGGAACCACTGCTTTGGCACACATCGTTGCTCGGAAGGAAAGTAGTGACGTTTTGAAATGCCGACTTGATGTTATGGTCTGCGGGTGTTATGTTACGTTTGCAGAGGCCATGATGTGCCTAAACAGTAGAACCTCCCCACAAGTGACCGCATTTTGGAAACTAG
>VIAB01023716.1:23187-37386 GCA_009801035.1 Oophaga pumilio | reverse complement strand
TTATTTGAGTGTTCCCTTTATTTTTTTGAGCAGTGTATTAATGTGGCGTTGCTGTAATTGGACTGACCCGAAGAATAAAGCTGCCTTATCAATTTTACTACACGCTGAACGGCATAAAAAAAATTCTTGAATTGCTGTTTTTTGTTCATTTTGCCTCTCATAAATCAGAATAGAAACCGATCAAAAAATGTAATGCGCACAAAAATGGTACCAATAAAAACGTCAACTCGTCCCGCAAAAAACAAGCCCTCACATGAGTCACCTATAATTTTTCCATATTTCAGCTATCAAAATGTGGAGATGCAAAAACTAGTTTTTGCTATAAAAAGCGTCTTTTAGTGTGTGACAGCAGCCAACCGGAAAAAAAAAAGAAATAAATCTGTTATCGCTGTAATCACACCGACCCGAAGAATAAAGTCTTCTAATCGCTTATACCACACGAGGAATGATGTAAAAATAAATAAAACCAATTCTTCACCTGCTGTTGATTTGCCTCCCAAAGATCTCAGTAAGGCTCAGCTCACATTTTATCCTGTGCTATACTCTATACCGAATGATTACACTGGGGTTTCCATGTAAATCACTGAAAAACATGATTCAGACGGAACCTCTAGCGGAAGATTCCCTATAATGAGGCAGATGGAGACACTGTGGACGCCGTGTGGCTGCCTATGATTCGGAGGTGTAGGACTTTATGCATGCACAAAAGTGCAGACAACCACAGTTCTGTGCATCTCTGACAAGAAGGACATTGCTGAACAGAGGCCTGATGGAGTTCAGAGCAACCCTGCTGCTTCATTATAGTAAATGGATCCCTCGGGGGTTTCATCTGAATCACATCACTTGTAGATGTAGACCCCAATATCCAGTAGTGTTCAAAATAATAGCAGTGTGTTAAAAAAACACGAGTTAATCACAAAATCTTTATACTAGTTTTTATTTCCATGCATTGGGAACATTGCACACTGTTTTCTAATTCAAAACCTGAAGAGAAATGTATAGAATTTTTAACTACTTTACAGAAAATAGCAAACAATGAACATTGAGTTCTAAAAAATAGCAGCATTTCTTTACAGACTCACAATGTGTACTATTTTTGTGGATTTATCATTTCTGTGAATCACTGACCTAATATTTAGTTGTATACCCACAGTTTTTTTTTTTTTAGAACTACTTCACATCTATGTTGTAAAGAGTCAACAAACTTCTGGCACATGTCAGCTGATATTCCCACCCAGGATGCTTTAACTACATCCCATAATCTTTTGGTATTGGTTGGCTTTGCCTCAGAAATGGAATTTTTTATGTCATCCCACAAGTTTTCTGTCGGATTAAGGTCCAGGGATTGGGCTTGGCCACTCCATAACCTCAATTTTGTTGGACTGGAACCAAGATTTTGCTCGTAAACTGGTGTGTGTCATTGTCTTGTTGAAACACCCATTTCAAGGGCATATCTTCTTCAGCATAAGGCAACATGTCCTCTTCAAGTATTTTAATATATGCAAACTAGTCCATGATCCCTGGTATGTGGTAAATAGGTCCGGCACCATAGTAAGAGAAACATTTTGATATCATGATGCTTGCACCTCCATGTTTCATCGTCTTCAGAGCGTACTGTGGCTTGAATGCAGAGTTTGGGGGTTGTCTGACGAACTGTCTGAGGCCCTTGGACCAAAAAAAAAAACAATTTTACTTGCGTCAGTCCACAAAATGTTTCTCCACTTCTCTTTAGGCCAGTTGGTGTGTTCTTTGGCAACTTGTATCCGCTTCAGTACATGCATTTTTTTTAAAATTATCAGGGACTTCTTGCTAAGAGATTAGCTTCACACAGGTGTCTTCTAACTCACAGTACTCACAGGTAACTTGAGACTAGCTTTGATCATACTGGAGCTGATCCTTGGCTGAGCCTGCCATTCTGGCTATTCTTCCATCCATTACACCCCCGAGTACTGCAGGAATTAAGTACAGTCATAGATAGACCATTATTTTTAATTTTTAAAGATTCCATAATAACGGGGTCTGTACCACAGGACTGGCGTATAGCAAATGTGGTGCCAATATTCAAAAAGGGGGCAAAAACTGAACCTGGAAATTATAGGCCAGTGAGCTTAACATCTACTGTGGGTAAAATCATGGAGGGTTTTTTAAGGGATTCTATATTGGAGTATCTGAGGCAGAATAGCCTCATGACCCAATATCAACATTGGTTTACGAGGGACCGTTCTTGTCAGACTAATCTGATAAGCTTTTATAAAGGGGTAAGTTATGGACTGGACCAAACCAAGGGGACGCAGTGGACGTGGTGTACATGGACTTCTCAAAAGCTTTTGATACGGTGCCACACACAAAAGGTTGATACATAAATTGAGAACAATGGGGATAGGGGAAAATATGTGTAAATGGGTTAAGAACTGGCTCATGGATAGGAAATAAAGGGTGGTTATTAATGGAGCACACTCGGACTGGGTCACGGTTAGTAGTGGGGTACCACAGGGGTCAGTATTGGGGCCGCTTCTCTTTAACACTTATTAATGACCTTGTAGGGGGCATACAGAGTAGTATTTCAATATTTGCAGGTGACACTAAACTCTGCAGGGTAATAAATACAGAAGAGGACAATTTTATATTACAGGAGGATTTATGTAAACTAGAAGCTTGGGCTGATAAATGGCAAATGAGCTTTAATTGGCATAAATGTAAGGTCATGCACTTGAGTAGAACAAACAAGATGTATAATTATGTGCTTAATTGTAAAACACTGGGAAAAACTGTCACTGAAAAAGACCTGGGTGTATGGGTGGACGACAAACTCACATTTAGTGGCCAATGTCAGGCAGCTGCTGCAAAGGCAAATAAAATAATGGGATGCATTAAAAGAGGCATAGATGCTCATGAGGAGAACATAATTTTACCTCTATACAAGTCACTGGTGCGACCACACTTAGAATACTGTGTACAGTTCTGGTCTCCGGTGTATAAGAAAGACATAGCTGAACTGGAGCGGGTGCAGAGAAGAGCGACCAAGGTTATTAGAGAACTTGGGGGTCTGCAATACCAAGACAGGTTATTACACTTGGGGTTATTTAGTTTGGAAAAACGAAGGCTTAGGGGTGATCTTATTACAATGTATAAATATATGAGGGGACAGTACAAAGAACTTTCTAATGATCTCTTTACTCTTAGACCTGTGACGGGGACAAGGGGGCATCCTCTACGTCTGGAGGAAAGAACGTTTAGCCATAATCACAGAAGCAGATTCTTTACTGTAAGAGCAGTGAGACTATGGAACTGTCTGCCATCTTATGTTGTAATGAGTGATTCCTTACTAAAATTTAAGAAGGGACTGGATGCCTTTCTTGAAAAGTATAATATTACAGGCTATATTCACTAGTTTCCTAGATATTGCGTTGATCCAGGGAGCTAGTTTGATTGCCGTATGTGGAGTCGGGAAGGAATTTTTTTCCCCAATGTGAAGCTTACTGTTTTCCACTTGGGTTTTTTTTGCCTTCCTCTGGATCAACATGTTAGGGCAGGTTAGGATAGGATATGGGTTGAAATAGATCGACTTAAAGTCTTCCTTCAATCTTAATAACTATGTTACTATGTTAGAATGGTAGTCTTCCATTTTCTTCCACGTCTCTCTGGTTTGGCTTTCCATTTTAAAGCATTGGAGATCATTTTAGCTGAACAGCCTATCATTGTCTGCACTTATAAATAAGTTTTACCCTTGCTAATCAACTTTTTAATCAAAGTACGCTGTTCTTCTGAACAGTGTCTCAAATGACCCATTTTTCTCAGGCTTTCAATGAGAAATGCATGGACAACATATAATGGTTTCACCCTTAAATAAGGGCCACCTGATTCACATTTGTTTCTTCACAGAATGATTGACCTCACTAACTGAACTCCACACAGCTATTATTTTGAACACACCCCCTTTCAATTAATGATTCTAATACACAGACTCAAAAACATGCAGATCATGAATGCTGAGTCTGTTGGTTTTCTTAGAATCTACTACATCAACTGGTAAATTGTTTGACATGTGGTAATGTAATATATACCAAAAACAGTGATTAATCTGGTTAGTCATATTGGACTGCTATTATTTTGAACACTACTGTTAGCACTCAGCATAGCGCTCTGGATAAAGGTGATCCCAAATGTTATGGAAAATGTTCCTAACAAAAGCTTTAACTCAGTCCACAAAAAAAAAAGTTCCCACTCAGCTCCGTCATCTGAAATATAGGGGGCTTCCATGTTATTGGTAGTGCAAAGATTCTAGAAAAGCGCTATAGCTCCTCGGCACCCAAAAGAAATTCTGCAGATTCTTCACTTCAAAATCTAAATGCCCTCTCCCTTCTGAGCACTACAGCTTGTCTAAACCACATTTAGTGTCCACATGTTTGGCATTTTTTTTAGCGATGACAGTCCACCTAATTGATAGATGTATGTCTCCAGAAGCATGAGCTGGGCACTACCACATATGCAAACCACAAAGGCAGTTAGCAATTTTTACTCAGCAACAACCACTGCTAAGTTTCTCAAAGGGGTATAATTTCCAAAATTGGATCTCTTGAGGGGAGATTCTGCTTTTCTAGCACTCAGGAGCTCTGTATATGGAGTCCACAAACTATTCTAGCAAAATCTGTGCTCCAGGAGAAAAATAGCGCTTCATTCCTTTGGAGTCTCGCAGTATGGCTAAGCAATAGTGTACAGCTGCATATGGGGTATTTCCACATTCAGCAGAAATTGGGGACAAATTTTGGTTCAATTTTTACTCATTTCCCAGATGGAAAATGTAACGTCTGGGGCAAAAAAAATAAATTTGGTGGTAAAAATGTAATTATTTTTTCTTCCCTGCCCAATGGTAAAAAATTCTGTGACACACCTGTGGTGTCAATCTAATCACTGCACCCGTAGATTAATTCATTTAGAGGTGTAGTTCGTAATATGGGGTCACTCATGGGGGGTTCTGCTAGTCTGGCACCTCAGGGACTCTACCAATGTGACATGGCACTCTCAAACCAGTCCAGCAAAAAGTGAACTCCAATATGTCGTTTCTTCCCTTCTGAGCTTTGGACTGTCTCAAAAGTAGTTTTTGCCACATATGGGGTATTAATGTGCTCAGGAGAAATTGCACAGCACATGTCCTCAGTTAACCAATGTCCGCTGTTAAACTTGTGAAAATACAAAAATTGAGGCTAAAAAAAATTTTTTGTGGGAAAAAAAATTGCTTTTTTTTATAATCATTTTCATGGCTCAACATTATTAATTTCTGTGAAACACCTTGGGGCTCAAGGTGTTCACCACATATCTAGATAAATTCCTTGTGGGGTCTAGCTTCCAAATTGCGCTCACTCTCCAAATACAACATAACAAATGCAGAACCATACATCAAAGTCTACGTTGCAAAACATCTCTCAATCCCCTGAGCTCTTCCATGCTCCCAGACAGTAGTTGCCCCTCCTCTCACATATGGAGTATCTGCGTACTCAGGAGAAATTGCACAGCAAAGTTTGGGGTCCAATTTTTCCTGTTACCCTTGTGAAAATAAAAAAATTGGGGCTTAAAAAAAATTTTTGTGAGGAAAATTTGATTTTTTTTTTTTAATTTTCACACCTCAACATTATAAACATTTTATGAAGCATCTTAGGGTTCAAGGTGCTCTCCACACATCTAAATAAATTCCTTGAGGGGTCTAGTTTCCAAAATTGGGTCACTTGTGAGGACTTTCCACTGTTAAGTCACATCTGAGGATCTCCAAACGCATCAGCTAATGAGTCCAGCAAATTTTACATTCAAAAATTCAAATGTCATTCCTTCCCTTCTAACCCTGCAAGGCACCAAAACAGTAGTTTTCCTCCACATATGGGATATCTCTGTACTCAAGAGGAATTGGACAACAAATTGTATGGTGCAATTTCTCCTGTTACACTTGTGAAAATGCAAAATTTGGGGCGAAAAAATAATTGTGTGAAAAAATGTTTTTTTTATTTTGTTTTATTTTCATGGCTCAACGTTATAAACTTCTGTGAAGCACCTGTGGGTTCATGGTGCTCACCACACACATAAATTTCCTGAGGGATCTGGTTTTGCTTTTGAGTGGTTTCCGCTGTTTAGGCACATCAAGGACTCTCCAAACTAACATGGTGTCCACTAATTATTCTAGCAAATTTTACATTCAAAAAGTCAAATTGCGCTCCTTCCCTTCCAAGCTCTGCTGTGTACCCAAACAGTCATTTGTCATAATTATTTGATGATGTCATAATCAACTGATGAGGTCATAATTATTTGATGTCATAGTCGATCATATGAATGATTTGACGATGTCATAAATAGTGATGAGCGAGCACTAAAATGGTTGGGTGCTCGTTTCTCGGGTCAAACAAATTGGAATGCTCGGGTGCTTTACCCGAGCAACGAGCCCAATGTAAGTCTATGGGACAACCGAGCATTTTTGGCTCCCCCAGAGGTCTTTTTAGGGTATCAAAACATCAGAAATCTATGGCAACAGTGCACAAATGACATGGGAATATCATGGAGAAGACCCCTGGAAGCATTTCTGACTGCTAGGTCACTGCTGTGAACAATGTTGTCAGAGTGTTATGCCACTTTTACAGGCGCACATTAAAACAAAATCAAAATGGATTTTCCTGGGAAATATGTTAAGGAACATCCTTTCCAGGGTAATGATTTGTATGTAAGGCAAAATAAATAAACCCCCAAAACTATGTACCTCCACTACTAGGGCTTTGTTCGCATGTAGCGTTTTAAATGCATTTTTCAACTTCAGCATTGCTTTCAACCAATACCAATGCATTCACAGGGAAATGTAATTTTAACATTTACAGTGACTTTGGAAAGTATTCGGCTCCCTGGAACTTTTCAACCTTTTCCCACATATCATGCTTCAAACATAAAGATACCAAATGTTAATTTGTAGTGAAGAATCAACAACAAGTGGGACATAATTGTGAAGTTGAATGAAATTTATAGTTTTTTTAAAATTTTTGTGGAAATGCAAAAACTGAAAAGTGGGGCGTGCAAACTTATTCGGCCACTTTAACATAATACTTTGTTGCGCCACCTTTTGCTGCGATTACAGCTTCAAGTCGCTTGGAGTATGTCTCTATCAGTTTTGTACATCAAGAGACTGAAATTCTTGCCCATTATTCCTTGGCAAACAGCTTTAGCTCAGTGAAGTTGGATGGAGATCATTTGTGAACAGCAGTTTTCAGCTCTTTCCACAGATTCTCGATTGGATTCAGGTCTGGACTTTGACTTGGCCATTCTAACACCTGGATAAGTTTATTTGTGAACCATTCCATTGTAGATTTTGCTTTATGTTTGGGATCATTGTCTTGTTGGAAGACAAATCTCCATACCAGTCTCAGGTCTTTTGCAGACTCCAACAGGTTTTCTTCAAGAATGGTCCTGTATTTGGCTCCATCCATCTTCTCATCAATTTGAACCAGCTTTCCTGTCCCTGCTGAAGAAACGCAGGCCCAAACCTTGATGCTGCCGCCACCATGATTAACAGTGGGGATGGTGTGTTCAGAGTGATGAGCCTTGATGCCTTTACGCCAAACATATCGTTTGGCATTGTTGCCAAAAAGTTCGATTTTGGTTTTATCTGACCAGAGCACATTCTTCCACATGTTTGGTGTGTCTCCCAGGTGGCTTGTTGCAAACTTTAAACGACATTTTTTATGGATATCTTTGAGAAATGGCTTTCTTCGTTCCATAAAGGCCAGATTTGAGCAGCGTATGACTGATTGTTGTCCTATGGACAGACTGTCCCACCTCAGCTATAGATCTCTGCAGTTCATCCAGAGTGATCATGGGCCTCTTGGCAGCGTCTCCGATCAGTCTTCTCCTCGCTTGAGATGAAAGTTTAGAGGGACGGTCGGGTCTTGGTTAATTTGCAGTGGTATGATACGCCTTCCATTTCAATATGATCGCTTGCACAGTGCTCCTTGGGATGTTTAAAGTTTTGGAAATCATTTTGTATCCAAATCTGGCTTTAAACTTCTCCACAACAGTATCACAAACCTGCCTGTTCCTTGGTCTTCATGATGCTCTCTGTGCTTCAAACTGAACCCTGAGACTATCACAGAGCAGGTGCATTTATACGGAGACTTGATTACACACAGGTGGATTATATTTATCATCATTAGTCATTCAGGACAACATTGGATCATTCAGAGATCCACAATGAACTTCTGGAGTGAGTTTGCTGCACTGAAAGTAAAGGGACCGAATAATATTGCACGCCCCACTGTTCAGTTTTTGTATTTCCACAAAAATTTAAAATAACCAATAAATTTCGTTCAACTTCATAATTGTGTCCCACTTGTTGTTAATTCTTCACCAAAAATTAACATTTAGTATCTTTATGTTTGAAGCATGATATGTGGGAAAAGGTTCAAAAGTTCCAGGGAGCCGAATACTTTCGCAAGGCACTTTAACAACCTTAGTTGGCCATGTGGTTTGTGACACATCATCAGACACATCCTGTTTCATTTTTGGAGACGGGACTCTGAAAGTCACAAAGCCTATTTTTATAGGGGCATCAGGTGGCCTTAATATTCTTAAAGGGCCATCAGCCAGGTATGCTTTGTTCCCATTATTAAACAGTGGGTCTCCCATACTGTTATTGCCTATGCAGTGAGCAGCTGGGCTGCCAAAATTTAGGGCGCACCCCAATACCCCTTTGACGACACGTACAGGAGGGCCTTAGGAAAAAATGTTCCCATTATGAGAAAGTGGGTCTCCAAGAGTGTTTGCATTGAATGCAAGGCCTGCCCTGCCCCAAAGTTACACGCCCCCAATACCCATTTGAAGCAACGTACTGGATGGCAATATGAAAGCAAAGTTCCCATTATTCTTTATTTGGTACTGCCGTACTGTTTGCCTATGCATTGAATTAAGGCCTGCCCTGCCCCAACGTTACATGCACTTCAATAACCCTTTGAACCAGCGTACTGGATGGCCACATGAAAGCAAAATTCCCATTATTCTTTATTTAGTACTGCCATACTGTTTGTCTATGCATTGAATGCAAGGCCTGCCCGGCCCCTAAGTTACATGCACTCCAATAACTCTTTGAAGCAACGTACAGGATGGCCACATGAAAGCAAAGTTCCCATTATTCTTTATTTGGTACTGCAATACTGTTTGCCTATGCATTGAATACAAGGCCTGCCCTGCCCCAAAGTTACACGCACCCCAATACCCCTTTGAAGCAACGTACTGGAAGTCCACATGAAAGCAAAGTTCCCATTATTCTTTATTTGGTACTGCCATACTGTTAGTCTATGCATTGAATGCACGGCCTGCCCTGCCCCAACATTACACGCACTCCAATAACTCTTTGAACCAACGTACTGGATGGCCACATGAAAGCAAAGTTTCCATTATTCTTTATTTGAATGCAAGGCTCGCTATGCCCCAAAATAACACGCACCCCAATAATCCTTTGAACCGACGTACTGGATGGACACCTGAAAGCATTGTTCCTAGTAGTTTTGTACTCCCATACTGTTTGGCTATGCAGTGAATTGTTGTGCCTGAAGAACCAACATTGGAGAATGACTATAGGTGACTCTAGGTAAGTACCTGTTCATACTTAGTTTATGTTTGGATGTGACGGTCAGTTTTTTGAAATTTGTATTCATTAGCCTTCTGACTGAGCACTCCTCCTCTTAGCCGCAGGCGTTTTTAATCACAGCAGGGCCACTACCCCTCCACAGAGATATAGATTTCAGTCTAAAGAGAGGATTCACATTAGGTTCCCATATAGATGAACACTTTAGTCTAAGCGAGGACTGGCATTAGGTTTAGGTCCTAGAAAACGAGAATCACCTTAAGGCCGGATTCACACTAGCGAGAAATACAGACAAGTGATATGCGATAAAAAAAAAAAATCGCATTGCACTCGGACCAATGTTAATCTATGGGGCAGTTCCCATCAGCCGATTTTTTCTCGGCCGTGTTATAAGGGCTGAGAAAAATGTAGCATGCTGCGATTGTCATCGTATTACTGGGGCGTAATACGCCAATGCAAGACTATGGGGGCAAGAAAAATACGAATTACACACGGATCAGACGTGTGACTTGCGAAAAATACGCAAGATTTCTCCAGATGACAGGAAATGGACTCAGCCATTATCAGGAAGCTTTGACATGCTAATTAGCTTATAAACAGCGCCAGACATCACTGAACAACGCCTCCACGGAGTTCACCATCATGTCCACATACATGAACGTGGAAATGCGCCGCTCTATATCTACATAACGCCAGATTCCCAACATCATTAGGTGGTTGCCTATATTTAACATGAGAGCAGTGTTGCAGTATTAGCCGCTTCTGGGCACTACAGGGAGATCTTCCCTCCCCCCTCCTTTTTCTGCACCTTATCTATGATCTGACCTTGGATTAAGCGATAAAGTGAATAAGGCTCTGGCAAAGCCGAAACGTTTATTTATATCGCTTCTACTATATATTCTTGTTTGCTCCCATAAAATTGTATATAATAAAATTTATACCAATCAGCATGAAATCCATATGAATGTGCAGTGAATTTAAACTATATTATGGTCCAAGAGAGGACAGAACTGTGGGACCAGGCGCAGATTATTCGGACCGGACCCGAAAAGAGGCGGCATGGAGGAGAATCCGTCTCCAAATGTTTCCAGATTATGAGGAGAGGCCACGTGAGAGCCAGTTGGGTTAGAGAGTTCCAGAGCAGAGGAGATGTATGGGAGAAATCTAGTATGTGATTGTGGGAAGAGGACATAAGAGGGGAGTAGAGGAGATGTTGTGCAGATCGGAGGTTGCATGCAGGTAAGTGCCAGGAAACTGGGTCACAGATGCATGGAGGAGACAGTTTGTGGATGGTTTTGTATGCCATGGTTAGGATTTTGAACTGGATTCTTTGAGTAACAGAGAGCCAGTGAAGGGATTGACAGAGAGTAGAGGCCGGGGAGTAGTGGAGGGAGGATTGGATGGATTATTCGGGCAGCAAAGTTTAGGATAGATTGGAGGGGTGCAAGACTGTTAGAAGGGAGGACACAAAACAGGAGCGTGCAGTAGTCGAAGCGGGAGATGATGAGCGCATGGACAAGGGTTTTTGCAGATTTCTGATTAAGGAATGTACGGATCTGGGAAATATTTTTGCGTTGTAGTCAGCAAGAAGTGGAAATGGCATGGATATGTGTTTTGAAGGAGAGGTCAGAGTCCATGCCTACCTCAAGGCAGCGAGCTTGCGGGATGCCCTCATCTAAGCCTTGTAGATGAGGGCAAGAAAGAGCATGTGTTCCAGTGGATGGCAAGTGCGGCATCAAGTGGCTTCTTTTCCTCTTCCTTAACATCACACACAGTAGAGTCCTCAGAGGTGACAGCCAAATTACCCTTATTTCCCCGTGCGTCACAACTTTTCAATAGCCCAACTGACTGTGGAGAACCACAGATGTGCGAGAGTTCAGAACTGATAAAACGTTCTTTTCCATGAGCATCAGAGGTTCGCTCCAAAGATTCACAGACTCAAGAGGAGGAAAGCATCTGAGCCAATGCCCAAAATGTTTTTCAGTTTGATCTAGGCCAGACAAAGTAGGGTCTGAGCAGAATCCAGACCCTCGTCACCAGACGTTAACCCCCGGGGGTGGAGTTGATCCTGATGACACTCAGATAACTGAGGTGCATGAGGAGGGTGACTGTCAGAGCAAGGAATGGGAGAACAGAGAGGATGACGATGAGGTTGTAGATCCTGCTTGTTGTGAACCCAGAGGCACGTAGTTGAGTAGTTCAGCAGAGGAGGAGGAGGAAGACGAGGAGGCTAAGTTGCAGATTTCTGTGCATAGATACAGTGATTCAACCATGACAAGCACTGCAGCCTCAGCCACAACTCTAGCTGTGGCCTGCATTGGTCACGGGTCTGCACGTCACATGGCCAGAAATGGTTGCCTAGCTTGGGTCTTTTTTGAGGCCGAAAAGGATGACCCAACTCACGTTATCTGTCAACTTTGTGAAAAAAAGGCTTATTAGAGGTAAAAATTCCAATAATTTGACTAATACATGAACTGGCAAATGCACAATCAACATGCGTTAGTCTGGGAATGCAGCTTAGTAGGCCTCGCCAACCACCGGCCACTCCATAAACTGCATCTGCTTCTTCTTACTCCTCCATCACCATGGCAAGTGTTCTCACCCAGGTCTCTGGCTGCAGAACCTCCACTTATTTACCCGCTACAGTCAGGATGAGTGAGAACCCGTCAGCTGTTACGGAAGTGGATATGCCTGCTGTTTTTGACAGATCTCTGATACCAAGCACATCACATCTTTCTCAATCCACCATAACTTCTTCACCTTTCATGTCATTCACAGTTCATCAATTTGTCATGTTCACCCTAATCCACCCTCTCCCAGCACAGCATGCAGCCCTCGGTCCCGCAGTTGTAGTCACGTAAAAGATAGTTTCCTCCTATACATGCCAAAGCTAAGAGCATGAACTTCACCATCTCCAAGCTGTTGGCCACGGAAATGCTGCTTTTCAGCCTGGTTTATACACATGCTTTCTGAATGCAGATGCCTGTCACAGTCTCCCAGTGCCAATTGCCCAGTTGCCATTTCTTCTCTAAGAAAACAGTACCTATGCTACACCATCATGTTGCAGACATCACCTGTTCCTTGAAATAATCTATGTCTGCCTGGGTGAAATTCACAACTGACACCTGGACAAACAAACATGGCCAGGGGCATTACATCTAGGTGACTGGGCACTGGGAGGCTGTAGGGGCAGGGGAGAAGGGTCTGCTCCACAAGTCTTGGAATCCCCAAGGCTTGCAGGGGGCTTGGGGATGGAGAACTAAACCACTACTCACAAGATGTGGAGAACTAAACTACTAGTCAACAGAGGTTGGAAAAGTAAACATGGTTGGAGAACTAAACCACTACACACCAGGTGATGGATAACTAAACCACTACACACCAAGGGATGGTGAACCAAATCACTAGACAGTGTCACTAGACACCAAGTCTTGGAATCCCCAAGGCTTGCTGGACAAACCTCTGTATCTAACACTTCCTCCATTGCTTCTGCCTCCATCTCATCTAGGGCCTCCACATGCACCCTCAACCTCTCCATTAATGAGACATGCGTTCCAACAGTGCAGAGAGAATCTCCCCCACCTCTGTACTGCGCAGCCAGGGCTCACCACAATCAGGCAGTGTTTAAATTAATATGCCTTGGAGATCGCAGTCACACAGCTCAAGCTAGGTATAAAAGACCATGAGAAATTGGATGCCAAAGATGCACATAATCTAGAAGATAGCCTCCAAACAATTTAAAAGTGACATATCCCCTGCTGTATGATGTTAGTAACAGAAGACTTTTCGGGGTCCTGTCGATAAGGCCTGTTAAACATTGAGTGGATGGTCAAAACAATTTAAAAGTGACATGTCCCCTGCTGTATGACGTTAGAAACAGAAGAATTTTTTGGGCCTGTCGAGAAAGCCTATATAAGATTGACTAGATGCTCCAAACAATTTCAAGGTCACATGTCCCCTACTGTATGACATTAGTAACAGTAGAATTTTTTTGGACATGAATGGGAATGTACAACAGAACTAGTAACAGGGCAGCTATAGTAAGTACAAGATCCAGGATCCAGACTACAACTATTACTCATCTACCCAACAACAATTAATAGAGAGCGTTTGATGCTCGTCAGAAGATAGGTGTAACAGATGCTTGCCTCAAACTGTGTATAAAAGATGCCCGTGAGAAATTGGATGTCAAAGAAGCACATAATCTAGAAGATAGGCTCAAAACAATTTCAAACTCAGATCTCGCCTGATGTATTATGTTTGTAAAAAAAAAAAAAATTAATTTGCAGCAGCTCTGCACATAGAAGAATTTCAACCGCACTAAATGAAAAGGTTGGATATAGCAGGCAGTATCACGTTTATCAACAGAAAAAAATATAATTTTTTTTTAATGCGCATTAGGTCTGCAGACAGGTTTATATCACTGACGCAACAGAAATATATGTGATATGGCGGGAGGGATCACATTCAGCAACATAAAAATTATACATTTTTTTAATGTGCGCTAGGTCTTCAGACAGGTTACTATCACCACCACATGACAATGTCCACATCATCTCCTCTTCCTCTCACTGTCGGTGTACCCCAGG